>JAVKLA010000039.1:19794838-19820867 GCA_034782735.1 Sagittarius serpentarius | reverse complement strand
AGTGTCATTGTTAGTTTCTTCCTTTCTGTTCTATTAAACTGTTCTTACCTCAACCCACGAGCTTTACCTTTTTTTTCCTGATTCTCTCCCCCATCCCACTGGGTGGGGGGGGAAGTGGGTGAGCAGCTGCGTGGTGCTGAGTTGCTGGCTGGGGTTAAACCGTGACAGTATCTCAAGGCACTGTTGAGCTAGACAAAAATATCCCAGACTGAGGAATTCAATGGGGGAAAATATACAAAGAAACAATCCTGTGACACAAAAGCCTGGAACTGAACAGCATTAATGTCATGTAATTTAGTTGCCAATTTCTACAAGCACTTGAATGTAAATCACAATGTCTACTGAAACTGAATTTAGTAATTAGAAACACAGGGAAGGAAGCATAAAAAAGACAGTCTCTTTCTCTTCACTGCCTCTGAACTGCTCCTTGTTTTCATAGGTGCTGCTTCTCATTTAACAGAGACATTAGCATAGAAATAATCTGCATCAAGTCTGTTTCAAAGCTCTGCTCAGTCCCAAGAGTTTTGGCTGCCTAACAGTGTTAGGATCAAAAATAATTTGAGTCATTATATTTTAGATTCCGATTAGCTAAAGAAAATACAAATCTATTTTTACTAATACATAAACATTTACATAAATATTATTCACCTTACATTCACATAACATTAGAGAGCTTCCTTGTCATAGCAGTTCATTCAAAGAGGTAGAAAAAGGTAGATAAAATGATCACTAATACCAGCAGATTTCTAATAAAACTATCATGTCCAAGTCAGATCAACTACCTACAATTTCGCATCCCACATGGCACGTTCCCTGTAAAGAAACAGCTAAATGGTTTTTTCATGAAGTATGCCAATAAATCACAGGTCATTACTCAAAACTCTCTTAAAAAAAAAATAGGAAAAAAAAATTCTGCACTAGAAGCACTATGTTGCACTAGCCTAACTCCCAAAGTCCTGGAATCTATCATGAAGTCATAGTTTTATCTACTAAAAAAATTAAGCTTGGCCAAGATCATCATGAAATTGGCAATAAATCTGAGAGTCTATATAAAGAAAGGGCAGGTTAAGGATACTTTGCCATTCATTTCTCTAGATTGGTAGTTATTTGTTGAAGCATTCAACGTTTATGAATTTCTGCAAACCTGAAAGTAATAACTCAGCCAGCCAGACACGGTGTTCCAGAGCCATGAGCCAGTCAGTAGAAAAATAACCAGTAATGAGTATGATGTATTGGTTAGAGCAGATAGTCCTAGATTCTTTATTTAGCTCTGCCAGCAATTAGTATGTGACCTTGAACAAATCACTGAGCTAAAAAACAGTTTAAAGCACCAAGTTTATACTGGGCATAGATACAAATGTATTCTAAATCTCACAGATTTTCAAATGCAAATAGTTAACTCACATTCTTTTAAATCTGTGTGTCATTTTTAAAGAGAGCTGCAAGAAAGTAAGAAATTTAAATTCCACACCTACTTCCACTGAAAGTTGTTTCTATCTCCCTTAAAAAAATGTCAAACACAAACTTTTTATGTTACAATATCTATTTACACTGTGTATATTGTCACGGTACTCTTACAGTGCTGTATAACAGTGAGGCCTTATTATGTAGTACTATTACAGTGCTGTACCACAATGAGGCACTGATATGGAGCCCGAGTGCCTCAAACTTATCTACACTTGCCTAATGTCCTCTGTCTGGACAACTAATGATAGAGAAATGAAGGCCCAGATTCATCCCACCTAACTTCAGGCATGGCAGGGAGCAGTGAGGGCCAGCTGCTGCACAGGGGGAGGCGAGCCTGGAGCAAAACGCAGTAACAAGGCAGTGACCTTACCAACAAGTAGCCAGGATGCAGAGCTGCAAGTTCAGGTCAGGATCAGGGCCAGAGATAGTGGTCAGGACTGGACACAATCTAGTGATTACCCAGTAACAGGGTGGGATGAGGTCAAGCCAGGAAACCCAGCCAGCAGCTCTGGGTCAGGGGCAGAACGAGACCAGGCACAGACACACCTGCTACACAGCTGCTTTCTTTAACACGGCTCTTGTCAGCAAAGGAGCTGACCTTGGACTCAGCTAAACTCTGACTTAGCCAACTATACTCCTAGAAGGAGGATGCCCTCCAGGTCCTGACCAGTGCCCTGAGGTACAGAAACAAGGAAGCTCAATGCTCCTCCCACATCAAAAAAGAGAGAGGTTCACACACAGGGCATTTCAGTACACCTAATATCTGACATACCTTCTGCAGGTGCTTCCCAGTCTCATGAGTTAATCCACTTCTAAGCTGCCTCACAAAAGCGCTGAAGTGGAATGAAACTGGGTCAACCAGTCTTTCCTAAGGCTGCACATCTGTGAAGAGTAGGAGACTGAACCCAAGCTACTGAAATTCCTAGGCTATCAGCAAAGCCACTTGAACCTGCTCCTCCCTTTCTGATTGTATCTGAGCTCCTTAGCTTTGGATTTCAGTTATCTTTGATTCAGCTTTGGGAGGTTTATAAATCCCAGTCGTGCTGAGTGGTTTCCTTAACAAGTGTTGCCCATACCATTCAAAACACGGGATGAAGATTACCGTATAGACACAAAGTAGCATATGTAAACTAGTATTTTTAAGAAGTATTTTTATATTTACACTGTTATCAGAGCTTGAGAAATTCTGGCTGTGGCATCCAAAGAGAAGTCAGTAAGGTTACCATATGCAGATAAAATTAATTAGCATCACTGGCATAATTAGTCCAGAGACAGCCCTCTGTCCTGGTTTTGGCTGTGATAGAGTTAATTGTCTTTCTAGTAGCTGGCATAGTGTTATGTTTTGGGTTTAGCATAAGAAGAATGCTGATAACACCCTGATGGTTTCAGTTGTTGCTAAGTCGTGTTTAGACTAAGTCAAGGACTTTTCAGCTTCTCATGCCCAGCCAGCAAGAGGACTGGAGGGACACAAGAAAGTTGGGAGGGGACACAGCCAGGACAGGTGACCCAAACTGGTCAAAGGGGTATGTTCCATACCATGGGACATCATGCCCAGTATATAAACCGGGGGGAGTGGGCCAGGGGAGGAGCGCTGCTCAGGAACTAACAGCATTGGTCAGTGAGTGGTGAGCAACTGCATTGTGCATCGCTTGGTTTGTATATTCAAATTCTTTTATTATCATTATTATTGTCATATTTTATTATTATCATTGTTATTATTATTTTCTTCCTTTCTGTCCTATTAAACTGTCTTTATCTCAACCCCCCAGTTTTACTTTCTTTTCTGATTCTCTCCTCTCCCCTATCCCACTGGCTGCGGGGGGAGTGAGAAAGAGGCTCCGTGGTGCTTGATTGCTGGCTGGGGTTAAACCACAACACCCTCTCAGAGGCATAAAACTATCTCTTTTCCAGCTCCTACTCCTGATTTTCCCTCAAGCCCTTTATGACAACGGGTAACTCTATTAGGCTTTCTATGGCTTCATTTCCCCACCTATAAAACAGAAAAAAAACCCAAACCAAAACCACAACAGCTTTCTTAGAAAAACACTATCAGTGAAGCACTTTGGGATCATAAGACACAGATCATCAATAACTGATACTAACTGCAAAATACAGAGAGCCTACTACTATAAGGGATCCCACTCATTTCGCAAGATTTTTGCCTGACAACAGAATGCAGTTATTTCACCGATTATCTCACATATTCCAAGTGTATGTCTGCCACTGAATTCAGCTGAGTCATGAGTTGTGAAATAGTGAAAGCCCATGTGTATTACCCTAAATAAATACTTTGTAAACAGAACTAGTTGGGGTGGAGTGTTATTGTGTCTATGTTTGCATAACACTTTTTTCAGCAAAGCTCATGAGGATGTATTAAACTGACATTGATTAAAACTTACAGAATTCAGTTATATTTAGAACTTAATTTAAAATCTTAAAAACACCCTGAGGCCAGCTGTAGGAAGACAAAGCATCATTTTCTAATTAATTTTAATAGAAGCACTTTCAAATTTTATTTTACTGAAGAACAATTGAATTTTGAATATTTTTGCAGCCTTTTAGAATGAAAAATCACTTTTGCAAATATAGTTAATCTGCACAAGTTCTTCTCTACAACACCACCGGTTTTTATTTTTATACTATCCTCTGTCTCATAATACTGGTAATTCCCCATCAATCACTAGATAAAATACATTTCCCCCAAGATTTTAGTTTAAAAAACCATTTTAAATTCCAAGGAAAAAAGATATGAAATCAAGCATAAGTAAGTATCAGATTTTTTGCTTTAAAACAATTACAGGAATTCCCAGATGCCTGTTACAGAAATAGAGAAAACAGAATTTTCTCAACTCAGCCCATCTGCCCTACCAATGAAAGGGACAAGAATGCTGAGAAAGAAAAAGTTAGCTTAAATAGCTACTTAATAGGTGATGGTGATTAAAGAGATAACCCATTTAAGTTAAAATGACTACCAGTCTGTTTCAGATATTGCTTTCTTGTCAAACCATTTAAATTCTATTTGTTCTGGTATTCTTATTAGTCAAATCTTGTACAATGAAGATCATCTTTTGAGATGTACCCAGGACCCAGTCTACGTGTCAGTGGAAAGTGTACACATATTTCAAACAATCAGGCTAAAGATTTGCTTATTACCCACTCTGTTTATTTGCCTTTTTTTTTTAAACTTAGATATTTAAATACTTCTCTATTAATAGAAATGAAAGGAATTTGCAGAAGAATTAGTACTCCCTATGTACTCTCAGAGATTAGTCCTTGGTGTATTTTCACGTTTTGTTTCCTACTATCTTGGGTCAATACCTGCTATTACTTAGCAAAGATGAGAGTAAGAAAAAGACAGCACCACATTCATGTTCCTCCAGCCCTGACACTGTTTAAACAGCTACAGACACTGCCTTAAGTTTTAATAGCATTAGAACAAATCTAAATTACACCTAGCAATTCATGGTCAAATCAGCAGTTTCAGCTTCTGAGTTAAGTGAAGTGCAGAGTAAAATAGCTGTAAGTCTTCTGAAGTGTATCATCTTAGCTGCATGAGCAAAAGAGACGTAAATTTAGAGGACAGTATGTGGGCTCTCTTTCAACTGAGGGCTCTGTAAGAGAACTTTTACACAGGGCAACAATATTTCCATTGATATCAGTAAGTCTGTTTGCTTGTGTGCATCCCAATGTGATAAGGGGTTGACTTGAAACAAACAAACAAACAATTTAAGTATCGTATTGTAGAATCATAATGAGTTTTTCTATGAGCAATTGATTTACTCTTTAAAGTTTGTTTTTATCATGAATGTTCATACAACTGTATGAATGATTTGTACATTAAAAAAACCTGTTATATTTCCGTGTACAACAATTTTGCCGCTCTGTCGATTCATCATGGATAGATACAATACTGTGTGGCTTATTTGATCAGACAAAATTGAAAGTATTAAATAAAATCAGTTTTGATATACTCACTCATGCCTCTCTTGTGACTGCCATCCTTATTTTGAGTCAAGGTAAATGAGTAAAATGTGATCTTTTTACTTGTAAGTTATTATGCAAGCTTCACTTAGGGCTACACAAAACCCTTTCAGATACTTTGATAGTGCTGCAGCATGGCCTGTGCTATCAAAGCACTGAAGCTTTCAGGCTCAAAATAAAATATTTAGGGTTGGTAACACAATCAATGTGTGTAAAATGAGTGCCAAATGTAACAAGAGTAAGAAGGAAATCAGACAGTACTGTCTTACTGTCTTTTTACAGACACATTACATAAATACTAATTTCAAATAGTTTACACAAAACAGTAGAGGATTGCAGGTTGAACTTCCAAGTACTTAAGAAGTTTTTAAAAACTCATGTAGTATCTCAGTAATACTAAACCATATTCCTATAATTAGTTAGCTAGCTTCCACGATAATCATATACATGTATATCGCCATTAATAAAGCTTTGGGATAAGTTTTAAAGACATCTATATGTCTTAGCCAACTAATTTACTTTGATACACTCACTGTATCAACAGTATACAACCCATTTTGCTTATTACAGCACTCCAAGGTTATTTTTCAGGATTTCAGCACTACTTCCTTTATCATGGTTAATTAACATATTTAAGTTATCTAAACCCCACAAAATACCTTACTGCTTTCACATCCTCATGGACAAAGCATTTTTTCAATATTCAACTTTGAGAAGAAGATATTTATAGCAATCTGACTTAAGCCTCACTTTCTTCAAACAATAAGGATAACACGGAACATTATTGGTGTTTCCTTAATTTCTAATTATATTTCCTCATAAAGAAGTTAACAAAACTTTATGCAGCCTATTTTGGTTAGATCTCTTTTCAAGGTTTCATTTGGACGTTGACTTTCAGATCAAAAAGGAACAATTCAATCGAGTTCAAATACGCTTCAGAAATAGGGTGTCAGCAATGAAAGTTAGAAGCATGACTGTAATGAACTGAAGGATAATCACAGCTGACTACCATTCACTAGTTCACATTGGAAACATTTATCATGAAACTTTCTCTTAAATGAAACTTTGCAATCCAACAGCAATATCTGTCAGCTAAAGGGAGAAATGACAGAATTGTTCAATGTAAGTCTTACTCATTAGAACTTGGATTTTTTTTTTCCTTTTAAAAGAAAGGATGTCTTATGATTAAAACATCTTTATAAATGAGATGGTAGCCTGTCATGTGGAAAATTGAGATTCTCTGGTTCTGGTGAACTGCCTTGCAGCCTGAGGGTTTTTAACTAACTTAAGTGACAGGCTGCCTTGTCTCACTAGTTTACATATTTAATTTTGCATTAACTGTTTTCATGTAGACCTTTTATCATTTAACGTGCTTCAAGATACAAAATAGGCTTATTGTCTTCTTGCTTTTATTAATATGCAGTCATATATATGTATGATCATATACAGAGTATCATATACAGTCACTTCATTTGGATGAAGATATTAAAATGTATAGACATTAGCCCCAATGCAATAGGAGTTTTTTTCTTGAATGACTAAAAAGTACAGGAGCTGCACAAGCATAAGATTTTTATTGTTGGAACATTTCTTGTTCTTGAATGTAAAAGTTTCACCAGCCACAGTAAACAGTTTCACGAGCGCACCATTTTTTCCAGTTCTTTACTGATTTTAGCATAGATTAGATTGACAGTAATCACTTTTTTCTTTCAGGGCGAAAATAGATGTTTTCCTATTAGATCTTGAAGGGATAACATCAATGGTTGACCTCAATTTTTGCAGACTATTCTACTAAATGCACCCCTATTATAATTGCCTATCAGTTAAAGAACTTTTGTCAAACCTAAGTGCTTTACCTCTATCAGCTATGATCAAAGGGTATCAGGACCTCCAATTTTAGAGGATTTTTTTTTCTTCTTCTTCTTCTCCCAGAAAGGTATCAAAAGACTATGTTTTAGCGACTGATAGTCACAGGACAAATTCATACTCCAGTATGCAACCCAAAGGAACATCTTAGTGTAAAGAAGGGGAAAGCGCAGCAGCAGCAGTCACTTCTAGGATATTCATGCATCATAAAAGATAAAGAAGTCTCCTGAGTGTTTGTACCTTTTTCTAATTTCCCCATGTCATAATTGTTTAATGGCACAATGAGTGATGGTGTCTAAGCTCTGTGTCAGCAGGCAGATGCAAAACTCACTGAAGCCAAAGAGAATGCTACCTATTAATGTCAGGGTAAATCAGGTCCTTTATACCTTTTACTTACCCAGTCTTTACTGGGATTGCTAATTAAGTGCATGTATGAGGGTATCTAGCTTTGTTTCAGAGAAATATAGTTGCGTGAAGACTTTTTTTCTCCATTTAGAAAAGACACTGATGTATGCCACACAAAGGTCTGCTCACCCAAAAATCTGCATTGAGCAGGCTATCTTAATGATCACTCTACCCATGGAGGCTAGGTGGGAAGCTTTTCCCAACTGCTGTGCCTACTGTGTCCTGTGACTCGCACTGAACCCCGGAGGCTGGGAGCAGTCTACGTCATGGACCTTCACAAGACAGGAGCAGGAACAGTGCAGGGTGCTGCCCACCACACACAGTTTTGGCACTGGGCACAGAAGGTCGGTATCTGTGGCGTGGTGCAATGTCATGGAAGGCGATAATGCAGTAGGAACCACAGTGAGGTTAAACAGGGTGCATCTGAAGGACTACAAGTCAGCCTAATTGAACATAATCTGGTTAGTGTGTATCTCTGTGGTACTCTTCTCTCTCACCTCTGTCCTCCCAGAATCTGCATTTCCCATTCAGGGAGCTAGTTGGTGCACAGCACTATGAAGCCTGAGAGCATCCTAATATTTAGGGAACAGAGAAATCTGGGAAATAAAAGGAGAGGGAAGAAATTATATCCCTCATAGATTTGAATATGGCAAATATTAAGTTCTTTCTTGATGCAAGGACATAGTTCTTTGCTACTGGAAAGCTTCATTTTAACCATGTATTGAAGCAAATCTCAAATCTGCCTGTATTCAGCAAAATATTTAACTTAATAAACAGGCAGGTGTTAAAGACAATGTAATAAACAATGCTATCATACAATTCAACTGAAGAAACAAAGGTAATCATCACAACTGAAAAGACTAAGGAATCCACGTTTCAGAGATGCTTGCAACTGATCCATAATTTAAAATAAAAAAAAAATATTGAATCCTGTTTGTATATTACTTAAGAGGATAAATTAATGGGATAAATTATTCATTCTGAAATGTTCACTGTGCTTTACTAATTATCACCGCAAACATAATGCAGGAATTTAGTAAATTCCACTGTCAGATACAGGCACATACAAATGCAAAGACATGCTTGGAGATGCACTGCAGGCAAAAGTGAATGGTAAGAGATATAATTAAAGATGTTTTAATAGGTTTTCAAAGTTGCTAAGATACTGTCAGGTAGCGTAGCACATCTTGGACAGCCACAAATGTCCAAGAATATGTCCTAAATATTTATTTCCTGTAGTTTTGCTTTGTTTTTGCCTTTTCTTTCCTTTCCCTCTCCTTTCTTTTTTAACTTTCCTGGTAATTGTAAACCTTTTCAGATAAAACATCACCATCTGACAGGAAGAAATATTTGTGTTTGGGATTCACTATATTCAGTCAGCAATGAATGAGTTTTTACAGCTTTTCTAAATAATAAAAAGCAACACAAATATAAAGACAAAATTATCTGCAAATACATGACTTGTAGCAAAGCAGGCAGCTGAGAAGGTAAATGTTTACCACTTCTGCTACAGTAAAGAAAGTAACAGGAGATAGACCCTTCTTTGACTAGCACACCATGATATTTATAGTAGCATAACACCTTGCTTACGCAACTGTGTAACTGAAAAAGAAAATTGAGGCCATTTGCATTAGAGATTAATATGATGATGGAATAATGTTAAATAAAATAGCTTTAGAGATTTGACATAAAAATAATAATCATAAACAAACAGTTCTGATCTTACTACCTGCCTGAAGTTTATGACAACAGAGCAATTTGAATAAGTGTACATCAGCTATTATTAATTGGTTGAGAGATTGATACTGAATAATTTAGGTGTTACTTTAACCCATCTAATAATAATGTTCAGACAGCCATATAGCAAGCCTTCACCACTTCTAACTACTACCACCTCATCAGCTAGTAAAGATCCTCAAATTAAAATTAAAAGCTAAAATACCTGTAAATTCTGAACATCAATCACTTCAGTTCTGATTGCCTTGACACAAAGCAGGACAGAAAAATTCTCTTCAGCTTTGCTTTTGACGTCCATTTTTTGCCATACAGATGACTGTACAGATGCATTCCAACCCCACACTTAGGAATGGCTGGTTCTTTGAAAACAGAATGGCAAATGCCTACTGAACTTTTCTTTTAAAACTTAACACCCAAGATCAAAGACTAATTCAATTAATTCTAATCTCTAAAGTTATTAGATCTGGGGGCTTTATTATTAACATTTTTTAGGCTTTTAATCCTTTATACAATAACTTATGCAGGCACATAAAATCCCAAATGATAATAACCACATTGTGAATTCTAATAAATTTTTATCTAGCACGAATCATATATAAAGCTGTCATTTTAGCTCCTTCTCTGTAGAAGAGAAACAGAGAATCCTGCACATGATAGAAACAAGGGTGATAAAGACTACAGATATGAGCACACTATTTGCAACTGATCATTTATTCGGAGATCAGAAGTTGTTTCCAAGCAGACACTGGGGCAGTTCTTGGCACTTAACATGATCCTCTTTCAAGCAACTCTGCATTAAAAAGGGATATACAGCATCCCAAGGACTGTGAAATGCAAAAATAGCTTTCAGCTGCCTTTTCTCCTTGCGTTGTCCATAGTCATGAGAAGCAAGCCCTGACCCCACTGAAGTCAACAGAATTTCTGTCACTGCCAGTAGCAGGACCAAGCTTTATCACTGTTTTTATTAATAAGTCATTCTTTAGAATGACATTATGTGTATTTTGGCAGTGGCTTTGCTTTTTCCAAAGTAAAAAAAAAGGTGCAAAACCAAAACAGATTTGGAGAATGTTACCAGCTCTGATACTAGAATTAGACTAATTGAGAAAAAGTTGCACCATGTTTATGTTATTCGTCAATGAGTTCCTACTCTCGCTAGCTACCCTAAGCTCAAGTTCCACTTGAACTTTTAATTAAAATACTGTTAAAAAAAGAGAAAGACATAATGAAAACCTTTGTTTTTATGCAGAGAAAGGAAGCATTTAAAAAAATAGCAGACTGGCCCTGAAGGATCGTAATTGAGGTTTGTAATTAAAGCTTATGATACCATAACCCTTCTTTCCTGAGATACTCTTAGCACCCTGAGATTAGTCAGTTAAATAAAATGGAATCTCATGACATTTACATGAAACGCATTTGCATATTATATATAAATGTGATACTAACGTGATACTACTCACCTACCTATTGCTCCAGATCTGCGCAGCCATTCTGCACTTTCATAGTCAACAAAGACGTTCTCTCATACCCGCTAATCTGTTGCTCACCTGAGGGTATTTGTACCCTTCCTCAGCCAAGTAAAGGTAGATCATAGCAATGTTGGGCACATCTGAGCTAATTTTAACCTAGCCCGCATGGATTACTTTTGTCAGCCATGATTTTCTAGAAGGAAATACAGTCTAGCATAGACTGTATCAAATGGGTGTGTCACACTAAGATCTCTGCAGTCACACAATCAGTATTGCTAGCCTTGGTAGTTATTAATTACATTACTACAGATAACATGACATATGAAAAATCATACCTTATGTACATTTATGTGTCAGGGCTCAGGCCTAAACCCTCAATAGCATGTTCGCCCTCTGTGACATTATAATGTTAGTTGCAAAACACAGTACTCTTCTATTATCGAATGAAATGGACTGACCTAGATAAGAAAAAAACACCTCTTCTGTTGACAATGTCTCAAGGCAATGAAAACCTGTCAGGGGTCATTTCTTTTCAGTGAACTGAAAACCAACCAACTTGTAACCTTTCTAAACACAAGATCAACTCATGCAACAAGTCCACTTAGTTCTTGGGTTTGCAGAGAGAAGAAGAGCCCAAGTCTGAAAGCAGTATCTTTAGTTGCATAAAAAAATATAAAACATAACAAATGAAAAATATCACAATACTCTTTATTATTTCTTTGCATCAGAATTCTTATTTATAAAGCATTACAAAGCACTTTTAAAGCTTAGAATTTAAAATTAGTACACGAATGAGTGAAGATCAGTACAAGAATTATTAGAATGTCAGACAACAGAATGATCACATTTTAGACAAATTCGTATATACTGAACATTAGTCAAAGAATATCTGACCCAAGTGTATTATTTTGGGTATTTTGTCAGTCATGTATCAGTCCAGCAGACAGCTGTCATTAAATTGTATTTGGAATATTGCATATATGAATGAAGTTTCAGAAATTGTGTGCTTTCGTTTAAACTTCACAGTTAATGCTGAAAAGCATTTCTCAAAAATGAAAAGAAGCTGATGACAAGTTCTAGACATTAGCGTACTATTTACATTGTTATACACTTGTGCATCTTACTTCGTAATCAAAATTCTCTTAACAAAATACTATAGTATACATGAACTCTAGACTTGTTGAGATGACACACTAATATTCTTATTCTCCTGGAAAGAATAAATGCTCAATAATTTTAAAACAGTCACTTGCTTCAACAACATGACACGATTGGAAAAAAAAAAAACCAGATGGAAACACTCCATTTCCTTAGAAATTGGTGGATAAGGATGTAGAGAGCAGTTGCCTGTAGTTTAACATCTCTCAGACATACTAAATCACACGTAATTGTTAGCTAAAGTTTAACAACTATTTTCCTATCATATAGGAATTGCTTATGAACAATTTCAATAGCTCATGTAAGTTGAAAAGCGTAAGTTGTTTTGTTAATCAAACTCCCCTTAAGTCTGCACAACCACTTAAGTCCCTACAAAGTCAGTAAGGCTGAACTGTATCTCACCAAAGTCTCAGAAGTGTCTTTGCATTAAGTATGGAGTATAGCTATGAATCACTTCCTTACACACTTCTGACGTGCATCCACCTCCAAGCTGGAGTGTGCTACACTATGCAACAAAAAACGTGCAAATTATTAAGATCTTTCAAAAAATAATATCATGTTAATAGCCATGGAGAATTTCAAGAAAGTAGGATTAAACGTTACTAAGATTTAACAAAATTACAGCACAACTTACATGATACGGAGATATTATTGCCACTTTAAAGCTCTTTGAAACCTGAATCTTGATGTCCACTTCTTAAAGCGAGTTGCTTAAACATCACAGTCTATAAAGTAATTTTGGACAGATTGTTAATTCTTTTTTAATTATAGAAGTAATATAGCACAGACAAAATTAGGTAGGTTTTATCTGGAATGTTAAATATCGATAACGCTGGTGAATAGAGCAAAGAATTATTGATTAGCTGTCAAGTGTACTTGGTAAATGGTCTACATGTTTAATCAATGAGTTAATACCCTGAATAGAGTGATCCTTAAAGTACTTATACAAATTTAGAGACTGATAGCCTTCTGTTTTATTTTCAACTTACTAAGCATGTGCTGTGTGTAGTGCAAAGTATCTTTGTCATGGGGCTAAAAATAAAAATTGTTTTCCCAGATACATTATGTACTTATAGCTGGCAACAACCATTTCACACTTGCAAATTAAACCAATTCCTGTCAAGTGACTAAGAGTCATGTTGATTTCAGTAAATCCAGAGAGATCTGGTAAACTGTCAAGATGAGTTTGGTTAAATGTTAGCAGAGTTCAAAAGGAGAATAGAGAACATCAGTTCTAGTGAATTCCAAAAAGTAATTTGTGTCAAGTTTACTTGAGGGAAAAAAAAGTAACAGAGAAGGTATTTAAACCCTAGAGAAACATGCTCAAACCCTCTCAACAGTTTTCGGCCTTTGTGCACTCTGGCGTTTAAATAGATGTATGGAAAACTCCCTAAAGACCAATCACTGCCTACTTGTTTATTACACTTAATACATTAGGAAAATCATTCTACTCCACTGATTCATATGGAAATGGTTTTGGAAGAGCCCAAAAACCAAAAAGCCAACCTACTACTGGAAGACAAACTATCAGAGACTGAAATTTCATGTTTACTTATATGGAAATATATGATACAGAATATGGACAGAAAGAAAGTATCAAATGTATACGGAAAGAAAGCATAAAGCTATTTGAAAAACAGCTGTAATGAATACAAAAGCTGACATCCCAGGCTGTCCTTTGTTGCCACAGAAATGACCTGGGATTTAAAGCTAGCAGTACAGAATGGTACACAACCAGCTGCCAACACAGCAACATTCAGAATACAGGCATGGAAAAAAGACAATGTCTTCAAGAGCGGCTGCTATACTGTGCCAACATGAGTAGTATTGTACATAGCTGACACTTTGGAGAATTGCATAAGAACACTTGGGCTATGTTTGGCCAAAATTTCCATAGAAAAGCAGTTTAAAGTTCATTTCACTTATGTTGTATAGTTCTTGAATGCAACCAAGGACAGTGTGAATTACTCTAGTGGAGTCTATCACAAAAGGCCCCGAGATAGATCTAGAAGTATCTCAGACTATCTTTTTAAACTCTACTATTCCACGCATGTTTCTGTCAGTTTGAAAGTTTAAAATGTATGAATGTACAACATTATTTTTGCTGAAGCCTTACATAAACAGTCCTTCTGAATTTGTTCTTGATGACTCTTCCACTCAAAGCATTAAAATGCAACACAGTACACCACTTGTAAGAAAGGAAGTGTTTCCTTTGTTAATTTTTCCTTTAACTCCAGCTCCTGCTATTGCTGTTATTTAATGAAAAGAAGAAAAAAACCCCCAACATTGTTTGACTCATGCTTACAAAAAAATAGATCTCTATTCCTGTGACACTATTTAATGTCCTACCATCTGAGCATCTTTATTGAAAGCAATACAGATATGTTGCAAGCTACTGCAAGGGTTATGACATTTTGCAGTAAGTAAATATGATACTTAAGCATACCCTTAGAAACGTACTGAACTCCCATTTTTAACCCTTTCACTTTAGATGAATGCCTTTTTCCCCTCATCCATCATCTCCACACAGGAGACTTGGACAGAAAAGACTTTGTCATATTTCTGCTTGGGAATTGAGTGGGCCTTATCAAGTACCAAATCGTAGCCAAATTGTTCGAACCCAATTGTTGTTGTTCGAACCCAAGTGTTGTTGCACTTCGTGCTTCTCCTTCATACTCAGATCCATCTTACCAGAGTCCCTGCATCAGACAATATAAATGTTCTAGACTTTCTCCAAGGTAAAAATACTTAAATGGAAAGGAAAAGAGATTAATTTGAGCACAAAACCAGGATAAAACACAACCTGACCTTTTCCTTACCTTTTAGCAAACACACAACATAGAACTACCTTAGTTTTGTAAAACCAACATTTTTTCCAATTCCATGCATAGGTGATATCACTTTGGCAATCATCACGTTAAGGTGTAACATAATATTTAACTTAACCTTTTGGCAACTAGTGGCTCTTTCAGAATTAAGCATGCTATTTAGTTAAAAATTCCCTACAAATTTGAATGAAAAAAAACAACTGAAAGAAGTTATTACATTCGCTGAACACATCAGGAAAAGCAGATGTTCCACATAATCCAAATCATAATACAAGACTTACCATGCACAGTATTGGGACGTTTTGGAAATTACATTTTTCCTCTCTGTGTACAAACTTACAAGCTGAATAACTACAGCCCTCTGAAGGCTGAAGATTATCTGCTTCTAGTGAAGTTCTCCATCTTACAGTCCCAGATTTAGCAAAACCTCAGTTCTGCTGCATGGGATTTCCACACAGGAAGCCCAACGACTTGCCTCCTCATCTGTTTCCCCATTTCATTAGCTAACATTTGGGAAATACTCCACTGCACAGACAGACCGAAACTTCAGCACACTGTGCAGGAGAGTCAGCTCCTTCAATAACAGGATTGCCATTTGTCACCTTGAGTTTCTCAGTATTTCACTGTATCTCATCACAAGCTAGTACCATTGTACACAAGGTATTAAGAGATAAGGTAAATGTAAAGCTTGCCTGACATGAGTAACTCAGCAATGAGTAGGACCCTTGAATAAGATACAGAAATACATAAGGAGAAACCTACCCAAGTCATATTACATCTGAAAGCAGAAATCCAAAGGTTTTGTCTGTTTTTTTCTGGACTAAATACGGATTGACAAACGAGATTCACAAAACAGACTTCACTCACTTTTTCTATGCATCAACACTTAATCAGAATATTTTCATTAAGCCCAGTACTGTCTAGCATGACTTTGCCTGTATTTGCAAAGCATGCTATATAGATCACAAGCTTCTCTTCAGTTTTCAACACCAACTTTGTGTGTACCCCATACAGCTGTGAACTGAACATCTGCACATAGCAGGAAATTTCTTACCACTGAAAACAGTTTCACATCTATTTGCTACGCGCCGTGGTATACTAAGCACAAACGACCACCAAAAAGCCAGGAAAAGGACTCCATACCTATTATATTTTCAGTTTCCATGTTACTTCATGCAAATAATTTTGAGCGCTTTTTAGTAGATTTACATTAATGTATACCCTTCCTCCCTTTTCCTTCTTACATGCATTATTTTTATATTCTGTTTGCACAGTGCTCCAGTGATACACAGGTAACAGGGAGCCTGCAGTGCCTCCAGAATGCATTTGTGTAGCTTACAAGTACAGAAAATTCCATGCTCCCCTGCTTACTCTCACTAGATTTGCATTCTAACATAACAAGAAAGAATTACAGCTTCCTGGTTGTCACCAGTTAACCCACCTAATAAACAAAGATTTTGCAAATAGATAATTTAAAATTTTAATTTCTCCTTTGAAAACAAGTAAGTAAGAAAAGAACAGCTTTCAGTAAACCAGCAGTCTAAAAGAATTAAAAGTGTCTGGAAGAAAAGCTAAGAATCTGGGATGTTACATGTCTGATGAAAGCAACTGGAGAAAGATGACGTTGGTGAAATCATTTGTTCAACTACACTTTGAGAAGTGACTGGAACACAAACACTCAGATCTTAATCTTAGGACTTGACTGCTTTCAAGATCCAGAGCCAAGCACAGAGTCAGACATCTGGTCATATATATTGACCTAATATTCCCTCTCAGTCAGAGTTCAGGATGTGAAATTCCAGTATTCAATGAGCAAGAAACATATACATACAAATGCAAAGCATGACGGAGCATGTTCTGAATTTCAAGAAAGGGCTGATCTATCTATGAGAGACAGCATAACATGAAAGTTTGGTATATCTCAAGTAATCTTTGCAACAAACACATTCAAGTTACCTGTTAAGTAAATGTCTGCTATCAGGCAGAATACATACAATATAAATGTAAAGATTATAGGTCTGATCCAAACATAATGAAGCCACTCATTACAGCAATTCCTGCACAGGCTTTTCCCCATTATATTTTTGCTACATTTGCCATACCTGTACTTTTACTAACAGATTACTTACCGCTCCACATCAGTAAAATGGACATAAAGCTAAAGAACATTCACGAACATTAAACATGTTTCTGACGCACTGCATGAAGCATTATTCTACATCACTTACTATATCTCAGATCACATTACATCATGTCAAACATCTAGAAATTGAAAGAAGAGTACATGACACAATAAATTTGTTACATAATGTGATGTGACTGTTAAAATTTCACCAAACATATTTTCCAGGTCCATAGACTACTATCAAATCAGACCGTAGTTAATAAATCCAAACTGAGTTTGGCACAGAGAGCATGAAAGTAAAGACAGAACAATTTTGTGCATGCATTATATACATAACCCTGTACATAATACAATCATGTTGAGGTGGAGATGAGGATTTTCTTGTTTGAAACTGGCAGACTTGTGCAGCTGAAAAACTGTTTTTTTATCTGCACGTATATATTAGTAGAAATCTACAGTGGATGAAAAATTTTTTCAAGCACTGTACTGAAAATAAACTTTGTTATCTTTTAAATCATCAGGTGTCCTTTAAATAAAACATTTGTAGATATGGCTAGTCTTTTAGCAAGAACAGTCTAATAATATTTTTTAGAAAATTTCATATAGTGCCACCTGTCATTCTTGACGCTTCCAAACTCTTTCCTAGGTGTACTTCTTTATATCCTGTTCTGTTACAACTAATTCTGTTACAGTCAAACACAAACTCCAGTAAACATCTTACTCAGTGGTGCAAATTTCTAAACAGCTAGTCCAGCCAATTAATATTACTGGCATGGCACATAGCTGAACTCGGCTAAATATTAAAGAGAGAGTTTTTTGTGAAAATATCCACGTGTCCACAAAAAATAAAACCAAATAGCAGAGAGAAATATGTTAGATAATTCTATTTCTGTCATGAATAAAGCCCAGAAATCACAGGCAAGCCCAAAAACCAGTAAGAGTGACCATTTTTAAGTGCTCAAAATTTTCCCTTCCAACCGTTTAAGCCTAGTTGTGTTCTCAAAAAATACCCTTAGTTCAATCAACTCTATTGCCTGAAAACATTTTCAAAAATTACGGATACTTTCAGACCTAAATGCTTTCAGACCTAAATGCTTTCTGGGTTGAAATACCAAAGGTGTGGCAACTGAGTAATCAAGGTAAAAATCAAGTTGAATTCAGACAAGTTGATGCAGACATCAACACCTTTGACAAAGTGACAGTGATGCAACATGCCCGTTTCAGAGAAGAGTGAAAGACACCAAAAACTGTGCTTTCATCAAACAAAAGACCCAGCGCATCACCCAAGCATACAAATGGAATAATCATGTTCTAAAGTAAGTTACTCAATCTGCCATGATGTCTTCTTAGAGTAACTCCTCCTTAATTAACAAAAATTACATGCAATTTCTATCTTAAAATACAGTCACAATGAACTATCTGTTCCAATAACGTTGTCAAAAGATTGCCATAAGCAAGCGATAGTGGAAAGAAGTAGTGACATTTTGAAGGCTTAGTATGGTCTGCTATTTTTAAAGAGGCATTCTGTTTATAAGCTGTACTGGCATATGGCAAAGGAAGACATTTGCTACCTTGCACAATTGCTACCTTGAGCTAGCATCAAAATAAAAAAAAAAATCATCCACCTCATGACTTTATTCTTTATAAGTTAAGTCCAGTAAGGATCATAAAGTTCCATTTTTAATGCATTAGCCATTTATTCTAATGAACACAACAAGTTAAACATAATAGGTTATTCTCCTTGGTTTACCAAGGCATTTATGTACATGCAAACAGTATGAATGTTACAGTTCAACATCTTCACCAAATATATTTCAGTTGTGATTAAAACAAAGGGAAATGCATACAAAGAAGATAAAGTACCGTAATTTGTAGTCTTCAGCAAGGAACTAGATAGCAAAAGAAATATGTTTTCTGGAAGGAAAAGCCTTTCTACGACAGAGAACAACTGCTGGAAATAAAATGAGATTAACCTGTCTCTCTTCTGTCCTCATCCTTGTAGCGGACAGGAGAGAGGTATCACTTGATTGTTGTCCTAAAGCAGCCGATTTACAAGCAAAACTGTATCTATTTCATGATATGAATCAACTTGCATCACAGAACAGAAAGGCGGACCTGGAGAACTGAACTAATTCATCTTCGTAAGTCAAAGCAGGACCGACTCTGCTTAAATTATCCCTGGAAAATGCTTGTCTAGCCTGCTCTTCAGTATTGCAGTGACAGAGACTCCAGTATTTCCCTAAGCAACATATTCTAGGACACAACTATTTTTACAACTGGAATTTTTTTCCTCATGTTTAAATTAAATCTGCCCTTGCTGCAGTTCAATTCCATTATTCTTTATCCTGTCCCCAGAAGCAATGGAAAACAAATTACTCCCTTTCTCTTTGAAGCAATTTGGAGACACTTGGAGACTCATCATGCTCCCCCTCCTCCTCGCTCAAACTGAACAATTAAAACTCTTTCAGCCAGGCAGGTTTCCTAAGCCTCCCACAATCCTTGCCCTCGCCTCTCGATTCTCTCCAGCAGTGCGCAGTATGCTGCGTAATATCCTAAATTCCAGGTGAAACAACCAAAACCAAGGAAAGTTTGTTTTGCGTGTCTTGCAAGCAAGGTTCCTGTTCACACACGGCAGCAGGCTGCCTTTCACAACGTAACATCGGTGATTAACGCCCAAATTGCCACCTAAAACAACCTCCACATCCTCCACCCCACCTAGCCAGACATTCCCTGGCTCGTAATTACAGAAATAAGATTTATTCCTACCTGTACTGGGCACAAAGGGTGGCGTTTCGGTAGCCAGGGGCTGCAGCAGTGCCTGTGTGGGAGGAGACGACGAACTGCCCGGTACCGGTCGCAGCAGGTTCCAGGCTGCTGCAGCCTGACAGGAGCAACCCGCTGTGCGCCAAAACTGCCACCAGTCAGAGGGGTGCATGGCGCTGCCCCTCAAATGTATTCAGGAAGGAGCCGGGACAGCTACGGGACGAGATGTGTGAGGAAGAGGTAAGGAGAGACACAGGGAGATGCTTGAGGAGATGTGAGGAAGGAGGGATGGCTGTGGAGACCTGCAGCTGAAGACCCATTCCTGGAAGGAGGTGCTCCGTGCCATCGCTGAGGGAATGCAGCCCACGGCGGCCCACGCCAGGCAGGGACCTGCTGAGGGACCATGACCATGGGCGGCCCATGCCAGGTCCGGGACCGTCAGAATCATGGGTTTAGGAAGGCACAGGATAGGTGATTGGGTTAAATTGAGCCTAAGAAAGGAGGAAGAAAGGTGCTTACTTAAATATTTAAGGTTTTTTTCCCCCTAATACCCAGATTACCGATCAGAAGCTGGTATTAATAGCCAATAACTTGAATTCACTAAAAATTCCCCAAGTCAAAGGCTGTTTTACCCATGGCACTACCCACGTGGAATACTTTTTACCTCTCCCCTCTGAGCTGCATCCCATTCTTTTCCAAACTACTTCTGCAAATTCTGAAGATCATTTTGCACTTCTATCCTACCAGAGGCCTGAAAGCACAGTATCAGTCTTGGGAACAACCCCCCCCCAAATTATCAGTTTATTTTCCAAATGAGCTGAAAGAAATAAGTGCAATGCACACTAAAAACAAAAGAGAGTCCCTTTTAAATTTACACTGATACAATGTGGTGGCCAAAATACCTCAAGTATTTGCACATAAAAGAGTGTTATACAGATTAGGTAAGGAACATACTTATCCTCTACTTACCCAGCACTGTAATAATTTAAGTGTTATTCTGAAGTGTTCTAAAAAGCCATTATTGAAGGTTATTTTTTCCACTTTATTTATCACACCGTAGATGATACCACACTTAGGAACAAGAGTGCCACACCCACAGCAGCATCCATCCTTCCACAACCCAGCTTGTTACACTTCGTGAACACCATACTCTTTCTGAACTGCCCACGAAAATAAACTTACAAAGGTCACTTAAAGTGAGAGATAAAAAACAGTCTCAAGAACTTACCTTGTTGTGTTTGTGAAACTGAATACACAGGAATGAAGAAGCCAGCAGGAAGTGAAGGTATGTTCATTAATACCAGCGACAACACCCAAACAGGGTGCCCCTAATCACTCTAGTCGTTGCACAGTAGGGTGGGACCAAGCTTTTGCTGCACCCAGGAGCAGTACCCTTGCACAACAGCAGAAGCTCAGGGAACCATTGCACCATGCAAAACAGTAGTGACACCTTATGTGCAAATAAGACGTAAAACTGCTTGATTTTGGAATCTAGGTTGAGGAAAGTATTTCTGGTACGCTGAAACAAAACAAACAAACAATTTTCAGCAAGAGGAAACCCACAAAATGTATTTTTTAAAAAGGCGCACGCATCACAAGTAAAACCCAACCACCATATTGGGCTGTGCAAAAGGCCTGTTGTGATTTTCCTATGGTGTCCTTATAGAAGGAGGTGCAGTATGTTTAAAGATACACTGCAGCAATAAAGACCATGATCAGCTGACTGATCACACTGGCTTTCTCTTTGACACTAGGCAAACTCCTCACCTTCAGCACTCCTGGTTTCTTAATGTAAACCTAAGAAGCATCTTCCCAGTCATCTGAGTAAATGGGCTGAATAATACCAGGAAATTTTTCATCAAACAATTATTTGTGGATACACATTTCAGCAGTTTTAATAATATTTACTTACCTCATAGGGGTGCTGCATGTATCAGTTGGTTAATGTCTTAGAGATACTTTCAAAACACAAAAGCCTAGTATGATGACACAGCCAAAGTTAATAAACGATGCTATTGTTCCTTAGATTAATAACATCTTCATAAAGGATGCCCTCCGAAAAGGTGCAGACTGCTTTTGTGCTGTATTTCAAATGGCAACAAAACCCATTATAATTAGACATTTTCCTGGTTTTCAATGTTCCTTATAAACAGTTTTTAGTATCACCTAAATTAATTTTCTTTCTCATTTAAAAGAACTGGGAAGAATACTCAAGAGAGAAAGAAAGTGAGAGAGAAAGAGAATTGCTTGTCACATCATTTCTCAGTACTCTGTAGCTTTGTAGTGAAAATGTACTTCAATGATTCAGGAGCTGTGAAAATTCAGGCTGTGATCATACAGGCTCGAAGGGGAGTGGGGGCTGACTCAAAGAGGGAGGTGCTCCTTTTGTTATGTATTTCCCTTTAACATAATACACAGTTGCCAATATGAAAAAGATATGCATATACTTCTCATTCTGTGTTAGAATATGCCATGAAATATCAGTATGCCTCGTTACGTAAAGTAGTAATTGATGTACCACCCATATCGGGGTTTTTTTGTTGTTAACTTTTGTTTATGATTTAAACCAATAATCACACTAAACACTTGGAAATAAATTAAGCCTTTTCAGACTGATTAAATTGACTGAATGCTTTAAACATGTGACTTAGCAGATCTAATCATCCCAGGATAGTCATGGAGTTAATCATGCAAATGTCTTCAGATATTTCAATTTGCAAAGCTATGTTTTGTAGCATGCACTCTTCCAAAGCATCTGTATTCTGCAGTGTGAACTGCAACTGTTCAGTGACTGGGCAACAGAAAAAATTATTAACTAGCAAAACACTAAGCCAAATAAAGTAATACAATTAAAAAGTTTTAATCAGAAGAATATAAAATTTACCAAAGACTTTACACCACTGTAGGAGGTATGGGCCCATTAGCTCCAATTAGGAAGGAGTAAGAAATACAGAATAGCTCCAACACCAAACATGTATCCCCACAACTTCACTGCCTGTGCACAGATGTTCAAACTTACTACACGCACTTTGTGGAATTAGATTTTTCTGTGCCCACTGCACATGAGGAGAGGGATGATGTTCCTAAATGATCCTTGCTCACTCTTTTTGTGGAGACAGGCAGCTTCCACCAAATGTGAGACTCATTTACTACTTATACTAATCCTTTTTTCCTACCTTCCTTTCTGTGTGAAGGAAAATCTTAGGGTGAATGGGGTGAATCGTGGATTCTGTCTTTCAGTGAAAACCCTATTTTATTTTGAGCAGAATCTAAACCTTTCCTACCATATCCTTTTTCCATTCTCTGGGATGGTTGGAAAAGATTGTATCTAGATCACAGATTTTGATGTTACAGCTGACCTCCTTTAAAGCTCTCATTTATTAGAGCAGTTGGAAAAGGACAGAATATGGTAGAAGAAACACAACACTTTTATAAAGTTAACCTAACCACTTAGAATTTTTATAAATTATATCTTCTCTGCTGAAGCAGATATTTTCATTTGCATTAACATATGTTATGGCTATCAGTAAGATTTAATATATATGTCTAATTTTATGTCCTGGTTACTGTCTGAGTTCTATTCCTTGATTAACCCACCTAGACATTGTTAAAATAAGTAAGGGTAATGAAAACATAGTAGTTCAGTCCAGAAAATAAACTTTAGCAATAGTTTCAAAAAACCTTCAAAAAAAGTTCCCTGAGTTTTAAATTCTGCCCTATAATTAACTGGCAAAACCAGTTTAAGTTCAGCCGTATAAAATATTCAGCTTTATAAAATGCAGCCAACCAATCAGACTTAAAGAAAGTAAATTAGTGAAGAAGATTAAAATCTGTCTTATGGATAAGACAAGGAAGGATCAAAAGATAGCTGGAAGTTTGACAACTCCCGCATGCCACCAAAAGATGTCAGCGATATCTTGTCATTTTATAAATGGATAAAACTGATCTTGCTTGCCTAAGTAAGAAGGGTAGGGATTATGAAGAGCTTTCTATAAAATAGTGAAGGATAACTGGCTAATAAGACATTTGAGGGATGAACACATAAATCCCGAAAACAATAAGCAATAAAAATGACTGGAGTTACAACTGAGATACTACACAGTATTTATTTGTAAAATTTAAATCAGTTAGTTTGCTGTAACTGGTAAGAAATGTAAGACAAATCTAGGTCTTAAAAATGAGAATCCCAGGGCCAGTTTGTTTCTTCCTATGCTTTCCTCCTACACTCAGGAAGAGCTTTCTTCAATGACATTAAGGTTATGATGGAAAAATGATTCCAATAGAAGTCTATAGAGATTTTGTTAATATGCCTTTATGATGTGATATTATGACGGCAATTCAATTTCATTGCAGGCCTAATGAGACCGTGTTACAATGTCAAAATGAAAGGAAACTATATCAATCAAGTTATAGTACCCTGAGAGAAAGAAAAACCTAAAGAAATTAACCCCATTAAAAACTATTTTAAAACAACATTAAGATTTAGTGAAATCAGAATTGCTTTGCTTTTGTTGGTTTAGTGCTTCAGGTAGAAGCTAAATTTGGCACTGATTTACAACTCATTAAATATATTGACATCAGGGGAATCAGTGAAAGTTTTAAGGAAACACAAACAGAACAAAAATCACGGCAAGTACTGTGGTTATGTAAAGCACTGGACACAGCCTGTTTGGTCCTACAGCTAAAATCTTTTCTTCTCGTCAGCAGAACCAGAATTTCAAATTTTATCACCTAAAAAAGGTGGCAATTTGGCCAGTGTCTAAGAATTTAATTTCTTGTATCTCAACTCTGTTGATACTATATTTGAATTTGTACTAAACACTGTAGAATTAGATCCCCAAAACTACAAAAGTGAACAGATTTCAAGCGGAAAATTCCTACTGAATTTATTAGAAACAAATACGCCATTGCGAACAATAAAGTAAGAGCTAATACATACCGTGAAGACAAGAGGAGCCTTGGTTAGGTCCCAAGCTGTCAAAATTGAGGCTAACGGAACATGCCACAGCTGACAAATAGCCTTTGCCAGCTATACCTTTGGAATCACCTGTAAGGGAGGTTAAGTGAAAGTTATGAAACCAGTCTTAAGCCTAATTTAAAATATTCAAATGCTTATATTAAAAAAGTAAAAAAAACAACAAAAAATCCAAAAAGTAACTTCTTTTTTTTTTTACTTTTTGGCAACAGAGGCCTTTTCATGTGCATTCTTTGAATTTTTTATCAATTTCCAAGCCAATGTCTCCTATTAAGCTTAGAAGTTAGAGCTGCAATATTAATAAGAACTCCATAAAGGCTAGCATGTGTATTCCATTTAAAATGTGCCACTGTCATTTTCCAAACCATGTGTAAGTGGCAATACAAAGTTCTGGTCTCTGTAAAAACTGCCACCCACCTGAACAGGTTACAGAGTTTCTAGTGCAGCAGGCAGGGCAACACTATTTTTATATAACAGGTACATTCCAGTTTTCAGCAAGATACTTATAAGGATGGAAATTTAAGACTCGGCAAGACATTAGCACCAAAGATTTTGGACATGCATCAAAATACTGTAAAGAGTAAAAGACCGTAGTTTTTACTGTGCCATTCTTCCTCTTTCAGCTCACATATTGTTTGTAGCAATGATATTTACATGGCACTATGAAGAAAGATTTGCAAACTAACAAAAATTCCATTGATTTTTGGTTGTTACTTTTGAACACGCAGAGATGGCACTTTGTCATCACAGTATTAGGGAAAATTTATGGAAAGAAAGTATGAGCCATTCCTAAACTCAAAATCCAGTTGTTTCTATTTTTGCGTGTCCTTGATTGATGTACATAAACACACACACCACACACACACAGAGAACCTTTTTGAAGATGGCTGGCACACAACAGATTGTGGTGGGTTGACCCTGGCTGGATACCAGGTACCCACCAAAGCCGCTCTCTCACTCCCCCTCCTCAACTGGAGAGGAGAGGGAGAATATAATGAAAGGCTTATGGGTTGAGATAAGGACAGGGAGAGATCACGTAACCAATTACTGTCACGGGCAAAACAGACTCAGTTTGGGGAAAATGAAATTAATTTATTGCCAGTGAAACCAGAGTAGGGTAATAAGAAATAAACCCCAAATCTTAAAACACCTTCCCCCCATCTCCCTTCTTTCCGGGCACGGCTTACTCCCAAATTCTTTACCAACTCCCCCCGAGCGGCACAGGGGGACGGGGAATGGGGATTACGGTCAGTTCATC
>JAVKLA010000039.1:19745762-19794738 GCA_034782735.1 Sagittarius serpentarius | reverse complement strand
AATCTCTGCTCCGGCGCCTGGAGCACCTCCTGCCCCTCCTTCTGCACCGACCTGGGGGTCTGCGGAGATGTTTCTCTTACATGTTCTCACTCCTCTCTGGCTGCAGTGGCTTCTGCGCCCCAACACTTTTTTTCCTTCTCAAATATGTTATCCCAGAGGCGCTACCACGGTCGCTGATGGGCTCGGCCTTGGCCAGCGGTGGGTCCACCTCAAAGCCAGCTGGCATTGGCTGTATCGAACACAGGGGAAGCTTCTAGCAACTTTTAAGGAAGCCGCCCCGTGGTCCCCCCGCTAGCGAAACCTTGCCATGTAAACCCATTACATAGATTTTTTTATTTTCAGCTGTTTACTATAAAACTTGAATAAACTTTTTGCTTCCAACACCATTATTTATTATATGCAATACTGTATTGCCTAGAGGATGTATCCCCATTGTAGGAGGCACTGTACAAATAACAGAAATAGTCCCTGCACAAAGATCAGGCCCCAGAGGTTTGCTATATTTTTGTTATTTTTCTCACAGAGCCTGTGCCCAAGGCCTATAAAAGTCTGGGCTTGTATAAGCATTCTCTTGTGTCAGGGTGGGCTTTGAAAAGAAAAATCAAATGCACCAAAAGCAGCTCTTGCCATTTCAAGAAATGTAAAATGTTCTTTCTGCAGACCTTGTATTTAGTCATATATCTCATTACAGAGATATATTCAGATAACTCATTTAAATCAGGTGTAAATTTACTGTACTTTTTGTCTATATAGTAAGTTTCTGCTGCTATTACTAGCCTTAGCTGAGATAAGCTTTAGTTACACCAGCATTATACTAATTGCACTTTATTTTTAAATTTTCACAAACCTATTTTTGTTGGTGCTATCTAGTAGGGAGAGATTCACAATGGCTTGAGAACGGTTTCACTGAAACCTTATCTATCTTGCATAACAATGTTCACTATAGTATCAAGTTCTACTGCAAAAACATCAGGAATACTTCTGTCAACACTGTAATGACAACAGTAAAGAGAAACACAACACTGAAACGGTAAATAAGATTATAAAGTAAAAAACTGATATTCCATTCAGGCCATGTATAACATGACCTTTAATCAGCAAGGTGATTTGTATATACACACTCAGTTCAGACTGGACATTCAATGAAGAATGTACAAATCGACACAGCATCAAGAGAATCTACTGGGGGAAACACTCAGCAGCATAGATGTGCAAGTTGTTCTTGCTGACCATAAACCTAAATTCATTGCTCCCTAATTATGTAAAAGCAAATAGTCTTCCAAGGCTACGTATGTTTACTTCATCCATGAATTCTTGTGTGTCCAACTTCCCAAGAGTGAGAAAGAAGGCTTATTAGAGAGAATTTTGTTCCTCTGACCTTGTCCATAATTACTTTAACTACATAATGGCCGACTGGAACAGTTTCCTGCAGAACATGCATTATAGCAGTATGAAGATACTTATGTATCACATAGGAGAGTTAACATATTCACATAAACATGCTTTTATTTTATTGCAGTCTAACTATTCACCACAGAGATTGCATCAATTTAACTGTTTAAATAACAAAAATCACTACTCTGACCAAAATACTACAAAAGTTATTCCTGCACAAGGCCCGTTATAAACATCACGTCTATCGCTGGCACCTTCCTTCGAATATTTGATGGATTTGCTTTGCAGTCGGCATGTTCAAACGGTTATAATCTGGCTGTAGGATAATGTATGTGGTATTACTTACACTCTTTTTCTGTGTTGGTGTAATCTGCTTTACAGCTGTAAAATAAAGTCATAAAGTTTTAAAACTAGATATAGTCTCACAGGCCTAACTTACAGAAGCTAAAGACAGCTGCCCCTAATGCAATCTAGTTTTTATATTACAAACAAGATCTTGCCACTCAGTGTATTCATTTAATACATTTACTCATCTTTGGAATGGCCTGAAGGTTCCACTACATAATCTAGGGGAAAAAAAGAGATATACAGCTTTGCAACTCATAGAGAATTCCTTCACGTTTGTCAATTTTCTTGAAACATACTATTGTGTTTCTTTATAAATACTGACACCAAGATGTTGTAAAAAAAACGAAAAATAAGCCAACAACACAAATCTGATATAGTTACGAGCTGGCCAATAGACTTTTACTCTTGTACAGAAGACTCAGGTGACTTCGCAGATTCGAAACAACTTGAAATTGTTGGGTAGTGTTCATGGACTCACTCACTGACTCTTCTCATCATTGAATTCTTCAGGATGGCTTCAGGAAGTGATTAGCAAGGAGTTAAGAATCTTATGCAGTGCTTCTCCCATCTCAAAGATAGCTAAAATGTTCAAAGTTTTTCCATTTCAAAGCAAACTAAATCAAGAATATGCCAAGCTTTTGTATTAATAAATCCTCACCAAAAAAGAAACAGATCAATGAACATCAACAGCCAAGATTTAAACCTGACTTCCCATATTAAGACATTAAGTGCTGTAATTTTTAACCCATTGCATATGCACATGAAACTTTCCTGTTGTCTCAAGGCAGCTTACACTCTTAAAACTTTTTAAAAGTTCTTGGTGGAACAGCTTTGAAAAAATCTAAGTACACAATGCGAGACAGAGATGTCCTGCAGTCCATCTATTTTTTCACTCCTTCAATGATTTGCTAGGCATGACTTCCCTTTACTAAACCATGCTGATCTTCTTAATACAAACACTCTGTTTTACTTTTTGTAACTGTGCATACAATCACAAATAGCAGATTTGTATGTAATTCTAAAATTCCTTTTAAAGGATTGGGGCACATTTGCTACTTTCTGTTTTACTCATGCCAAAAAAGGTCTAAAAGACAAGACTGCAGACTACAGATTTTTCAAAGATGAAACGCTTCAGAACTCAAGTTAACGCCATCTGGTCCTGCCAATGAACTTTTACTATTAATACCTGAATTTGAGCTATTACCTATAACTTTTCCCCTGCAAAGAAGGGTTCCAGCACTGAAACAACCTTAAGCTCTTCATTAGCAAACACACATGCAAAACCAAAACTTTCTATGATTGACCATCTACAGTGGCTTTGCAGCTCTCTGGTAATTTTTCCCTTACTGATATTTTGAAAAAAGTATCGATCATAATTATGCAGGCTCTTTAAAAGTTGTTTATCTCTTTTTGCTCTGCTGCTCTGTAATGTCTTGGTTATATCCTTTTGTATCATTCTTTAGAGGATACTCCAGTTCCTTGAGGGAAAAATTCTTACTTCTGTAGACTTCCTTATCCCACAAAGTCATGCTAGATTTTTTTTTTACACTTCTTAAAGTCTTTTTTGGTACACTATAATGCAATTACCCTAAGTTTATCAATATAGTATTTAAAATATTCTACCCACCATTTGCAAACTTTCCACCTATTGCTGCCCCTCAACTCTCTTTTTAGCAGGACTTCTCATTTGTACGTAGTTCCCTTTTCTAAAACTATATATGTGTTGACTTAAAAAAAAAAATTGTTTCTGTAGGGAGACGAAATCTGAATATGCTACTATCAATGTAAAAAGTGGCTCATTTTGCAGCATTTCTTGCGGAATGATCAACTAGGCCACGATTTATATCTCCTAGGGGTTACCAAACTATGCCATATGAAGTAGTTATTTACGAAATCTGAAAATTTAATCTATGCACGGCACCTCCCATGACATTTCTTGTCTTACCTAATTGAACTTCATTATTATGAGATTCCTTCTCTCACAGGCTGAGTTCCCTTAACACACTGAACTCACTACTGCTGTCCTGTTTCACAGCTGTATAATAGACAAAAACTGTTTTTCCTGAAATGTCAAAAAGTCTGTGTTACTCACTAACTCATGTACAGATCTGATTTTTCATTTCCATCTGCATTCAACTTCAGTCATTCCATCAGCAGTCTACTCAGTGTTTCCCTCACACTTTGTCTCAGTATTGCAATGTTTATTATCTTCCTTCTAGCATGCTAGTTTCTGTTATGTTCAGAAGCTCATTTAAATCTAAGTTTTCCTATAGTTTTTCTTAGACTTATTTGCTTAAATACATTTACTTCATTCAAAGGGTGTAGCAACCTTAGTAACATGCTCTTACATGTACAACAGCAGCTTTTCCTCGCTCTTTTGTCTATATTTAATTTTAATGCCTGCAATTCAATTTAATTTTTATTATTCCTCCTTTGCCCACTCCTTTATTTCAAAAAGTTCTCCATTTCTTAATGAAGCGGATTCATTTTCCTCAGCCACATCTTCAAATGCTACATCTCCATCTTTCTGTCTGGCCCCGAGAGCATTCCAAAGAACTAGCTTCCTAACTGGATGTTTACATTTCAACTCCAGCACCTCTTCTACCTTTTCCTGTGTCATTGGCACAACAAATATAAATGCAGGTTGCTCGCTTCTATGTCTGTTCCAACAAGAGTAGCTGAGGAATGTCTACGTAAGTTTCAGGAAGACATTTCTTTGATAACTAACCTGCCAAACAATATCACCACTTAACAGTGTGAATGCTGAAGTGTTTTTATTATTATTAGAGTTATTTTAATGATTGGCATGCACTGTGTGTTCATATTTTTGTCAAATATTGGGAAATCAATTAAAACAATGTAATGCCACTGGGAAAAACATCATCTGCAAAATAATTATAAGCAATAGGCACCAGATGTTCTATTTCTTCAAAATTTTCATTTTCAGTTTTATAATATTTACACTTTTCTTCTGTCAAAATGCTTAAGTAATCATACCTCAAAAGGATGGATTTTTGTTTTTCTGGCTTTGTTTTATGACTATGTAATTCAAAGACAAAGCTCAGGTCATATTTCCCAATTCAGTTACACTTAGTGGTTTCATCCCCTACCATACAGATACAGCATCTTTTATTTTAAACATACTTGGTCTTATCTACTGATCTTCTAGAAGCAGAGATAAACAGCATATTTTAACAATACTGTTCTGCTAAACCTGAAGCCAAATGGACTCAAGGAACTGATAAGAAGATTTTCCTAGATATAAGAAAACTTGAATATTCCTGTCACGGCTGTTGGCTGTTTCTTGTTCATCCAGGTTCACCTAAAGAACTAAAGTTATTTCATCTAAAGAAGTAATGAAAATTTTTTGATAGCCCTAGATAAAATTCATCTAATCAAAGATTTATTTTGACTTGTATGCAGACATGCATGAGAGAGCTTGTTCTAAGTTTCAGTAATTTTCTTTATAAAAGAAGAGCAAATGCTTTTTGAGGTCACAAAAATGTTTAGGGGTCACTGGAATCCCACAGTATGAGCTCTCAAATAGAGAGTTTAAAATTTTTTATTTCTTTGTGTGAGAAAGATTAATCATTTCAAGAAAAAGGAGAAGTATTTTGTTTAGATTCAAGTGTTTCGATTCTTGTTCATTCAGAAAACCTTAGGAGACTACATATTCTGATTTCTTGTTTCTTTTTTATTCTAAGAGTGCATTCAGTCTATTTTTTAATTTATTTTTGGTTTAGAGTGAGCAATAAACTTAGCTGTAGGCAAAGAAACACAACACAGCATGAATTGGCAAGGCCTTGAGAAACACCATATACCCAGTCCTGCCACGACAGTTAATAAGAACCAGTCAATAAGAATCCTATGCAATGAACTCCCAGAGCTAAGAGGTAGTCTCTGCTTATCTCCAGATTTTTAACTCACTCTAGAAAAAAAAATTTCTTCAGCATTTTACTTATTCTTTAGCAAGATTCCCTAAATGTTCTTGTTTTACTATCTCAGATAAAATTAGATTATTTAGACTGAGGCTGTACAGTAGTTCCTGAGATCTGAGCTCATGCCTTGTACAAATTTTACTGACACCATCAAGTCAGTGGAGTGATGGCATCCTTAGACATCAGTTGTTAAAAACTATGTATTCCTTGACAACAAGCGAATAGGAAAATAAAGCTACACTTGGATAATCAGAAGAAGAGATGGCAGAATACTTGAAACACAGTTCTTTATTACTGTGCCTACTAGCTTTGTAATGTTGGGTCGTAAAAAAGCAAAAACATTTAAAACAGATTTAAAGCTTTTATTCAGTGCTGAATCCATTCCTCTGTTTAAATAGAAAAAGGGTTTAATAAAAAAAAGAATGTTTTTTCTCAAGATTACCACTGATGCAATGCATCTTTAATTTTGAGGGTAGAAGACAGAAAAAGCAAGATTATTTATTAGTATTCAAAATATTATTTTTGTAAAGCAATACAGAAATGGTAGTACTGCCTTCATCTTTTTCTAACATCAAGCACAGAAGTCTACCAAAAGGGTTTTATAAACTCCCTAGCAAGGTTTTATTATATATGTTATTCGCACATCAGAACAGATGTAAGAAAAATGACCATTGTCAATTAAAGAAAACAAAGGATCCGATAGGAAAAACACAAAACTAAAATGGGTTAACTGATTACCATACCTTTTCAAGATGGGTCTTCTCCTTTAGGATGCCAACGAAATGATTTTTCAGTGCCTTTCTGGTTGCAATACATTTTTTACAGTTCACTTAGAAGAACTGAAAAAAGTCGTACTTTCCATCAGTTCTGTGGACTGCCTTTGCGTCTTCTCCATGCTCTCTGCGGTCCTGGCTGTGCCAAAAGCTCTCTTCTTGCAGTATTTTTTTGCAGACACTAATCCTGTTCCTCCTTTTTCTCCCACAAGTATTCTTTATTGAAAGCAACATTTCTCTCTCCCACACTTGGGCTCCTCAGATCCAGTACGCTGCAGCCAGAATCATACAAAAAAGAAAACTTTCTCTTTGCTGCTGAGATTTTTATTTTTTTTTTTTAAGTCCAGGTGCCTATTAACACATCAGCACTGATCAACCACTAATAGGCAACACTGTGACACTGAAAAGCTAGTTTTCCTCAGAATGTTACTTAATTCCTTTTCTGCCAAAGTCTCCAAGAGGGAGCCTTGGAAGAAGTCAGAAATCATACGGTTCTCTTGACAGTAGGATTCAGCAGAGACTCCATTAGAGATTCTCTTATGATGCTTTCTTCTGTTTCACAAGGAAGGAAGAAAGAGAAACCCATAAAGCTATCCTACAGGGGAGGGGAAAAAACCCAGTTATATGGACGCCACATTTTGAAATGATTTTTTTTTAACCAAAGGAACCATGCCGAGAACTAGAGTTAAATACTTCCCCAGATCACTCTTTAGTTACCTACCACCATAAAAATCAATTTATTACCAAGTCTACATGAGGTTAAATAAGTACATGCAACTTGGGCTCAGGTGTGAGTGCAGATGGTTTTTTAATACATTTCACAAACCTAGCCATAGCTACATTGGTTTCATAACTTAAAATATGACTTGGGAGAGGAATTGCTGAAAGATTACATTTACTGATTATCTTCAGTTTCTTTAGTACAGTCCATACCATCTCTCTCAGATATCTTTAGTTTATAGAAAGAAAAATAAGCATTTGAGACCTGCTTCTGAAACCTGCAGGCCCAGCTGAGACACAGAAATGCCTACCCTCACTAAGCAAACTATTATTCATAACATCTGCCTATCTAGTGCAATGTGAGTTACTGTCACTCATCATTGACATGTCTCTATATTAGGACTGCTATCCTAACAGTACATTATTATCTTTCATGAGAATATGCTAATTCTTTTGTATCACTATGTATGCTGATATGCAGTATCCTTTGACATTGAAAACATGTTCTAGTGTGATATATTAATTCAAGAGAAAAAAAATATGCAAAGGCACTGGTAAAGACATCATATATCTGGCAAAAACTGATTAAAAGCATGAAATTATTTTCCCAGTATGACAACAGAATTTTTACTATTGACCTCAGTGGTGCCAAGACTCCACCAGATGTCCAGATTTTGGTTTATTAATTAATACCAAGGTACAATACTAGCTATGTTATTCTGTGTCAAGTAAAATTTTTAAAGGCTTTCATTTCCTTTTAATTTCTATAGAACACTTTTTGACTTATCAGCAAAATAACTTCTAATTCAGTTACTATGATTAAGTGTATATTATCAGATAACACTACACAGATATTTCTGCCCGTATTTTCAAGCAGCAAGTGACCGTAATCATATATACTTGACATGCGTTACTATAACACATTATTTTTCAGCTAAGAATTAGTAGGTGGGACTTTCACAGTATATCTTCTCACCATATTTTCTACAATAGATTACTTCTTTTTTCAATATTTGACTTTTTTGCCCTTCACTGATGTCCTCAATGATTTCCTCCACCAAGCATTTTACTACTTCAACCTACCCTAATTAATTCTTAACTCTAAATTCTCCATCGACCCCAATTTAACTCTCCGAAGGTATAAAAGCTTTGAAAAAATCCTCAGTGACAGAGTGTTTGCCAGATAGCTTTTCTTCAAGCTTTTGCAGCTTTAAATCTGATCACACAAAATACTGAACCAAATACTGCATTGAACAGCACTATATATTGTTGTATTACAATAGCAATGTCACTTTTCCAAGTACTACTGGGCTCCAACAAAATCACAAAATTAGACTCCGAGTGTGGAGATGCTAGGTACCTGCAGTTTCACTTTCAGCAATGAGAATTTGCAAGTAGCTAGTCATCTGATGCACACCTCCTGGGATCAGGCACTGAGAGTCTACTGTAAATTCGGTTCTTTTTTCTTTCACTTGCCAAAAGAATCCTCCTCCTACAGCATATGTGTAAGCACAGAACACAGAAGGAAAAGTATTTGATTCCAAAACTTCAGTGAACAGATTTCTAGTTTTATTTAGTTATCTTTAAGGGGGGGGAAGTCCCTCACATTAAGCACTGTATGCAAGGCACTTAAGTTGAGAACATCTGAGATAGACACAGTACAGTTAAATTATAGCACGGACAAGAAAAAGACATCATCCTCTTTCTTTCTCACTTTACGACTTAGCTGAAAAAAGCTTTAACATCAATATTATACAGTATTCTTTACTCTGCATTTAATATTTTTTGAACCACTGTATTCAGTGCAAACAGCTGAACTCCTATAAAGAGCTGGACCAGAGAGAATCAATGCATTTATTTGCACTAATCTCTCAGGAGAGCTAGCTTCAAACCTGCTGGACTGCTAACAGCTATGGTCTTCTACGTGCTGAATTCCCATCACAAAATACACACTTGAACACCAAATGCAAGGGGTGTAAGCGAACAACAGTAAATTGACAGATCTTAAGTGACATCAGCAATTCTAGATTTATTTTGTGGTTAAATCAAAATCCCACTGATACTCAAGGACACTGATAGCATTTTTTGGCTCCAGTTCTGTATACCTTCAATGACCCTTAGTTCAATGTACACAATATTCATCACTAATACACTTACCTATTATAAATCAATTTATTGATAACTGAGCTGTATTCATTAATTCTAAACAAAATTTCAAGCCCTGTTCAATCTAGGTAAAGTCTGTTAGTCCAAGTCTTTTAGTTTTTAGGCTATGAAGTTAAAGGGTTTTAAAATATTGTGCTTGATTATTGTAGTCTGGTTTTCAATGAGAATAAACAAAAAAGCATGATGCTAGACTGTAACTTGCCTATTAATCAGTTTAGTCTGTACCAGAAAGACAGTTTTAAATGGTTTCATGACTTAAACCAGACATTTAAAATTTATTAAGTTTTCTTTAATGTGGCATTAAGAATATTAAAGGAACAATGAGAAAAGGGGACAATCCCAGGCAGCAATAGAGACACGGGTCTGTGTTTACTGGAGACTAAATAATTACAAAAAGCCTCCTTCTATGTTCTTACTGGCTTAAATAAAACCCAACCAAAACAAACAATAAAACAAAAAGGAATAGCTGTCGTATCAGGAGAAGGAAAGAAGTAACATCACTGCAACTAAAACCCACATAGCAGTGACACACTGCCCTTTTAAAGAGATAAACAATAAAGCATCCACTTTTGGAACCATATAGGCTCTACTTTGGAGTTGCATGAGTCAATTATCGATGCTTTCCTCAGGGCAATACAGATATAAATAAAATTAAAACACGGTGATTTCAGCAGCACAAAGAAAGTTTTGTTTATATCAAACAAGACTGCCTCTGAGATAGGACTCGTACAATAACAGGCTATCTAGACTAGAGGAATCAATTAATTTTTGAAGATATTTGTACTATATAAAGGATTCAATATAGATTGCTTTCAGCAAATGTTTTGCTTTCACTGAATGTACAGCACTTGATATCCTCATTACAGTTGTAATATTATTACAATGATGTCTTTTTATTATGATTTAACCATCCCTTATAAATTTTAACACAAACAAGTACTTAGTTCAAAAAAAAAAAAAAGGTAATTTACCATATGCCCACAAGAAGCCACTTTTCAGAACATCTTTCCTATCTTTTCTGCCACACTATAAATCATACACATTCACTATAATCTTGCTTCATTTACAATCTCTGTCATTCCTGATTTTAACCTGTTGTACAAAACCAGACAGCTGAAATTGGAGACAGCTTGTGAATGGTATTTTAAGGACCTCAGAATCAATTAAAAAAAACCCCAAAACAACCCAAACCAAAACCAAACAAAAGCAACCAGCTATTAAGTCTACGTAACTTAACCTATTTCCAAACTTAGCACTGAACACACACCTAAGGGAAAGACATAAATGTTTTGTTCCCATTTCTTCACTGGGCACTGTCTTACCTTGTATAATATCTGATTCTTTCAGAAACAACATTTTCATGTCATAAAATCTAATTTACAGGCACTTTCAGGTGCTATTTTTAGAGATAACATCCAAGACTAATGAACGCAATACACTAAGAAGGTAATATGACTAAGAAGTTACTACGAAGTTAAATCAAGCTGTCTTGTCTCTCTATTCAAGTCATTCTTTTCTTGACAGTAATACACAATACCAGCAATATTCCTCATACGAAAGTTTATAACCCTTATCTTTGTCTGAAATGTGCTTTCACTTCAATATTTACCATTGACTGAAAAACAGAGAGTTTTCCTGTTAAACGTAATCTGTATTTCTGTGCGGTTATCCTGAACCATCAGATCTCTGTGTGTATGTACCACTGTGCAGCTGACACAACCAACATTGGATCAGTTACATTTGCTGTGACTTTAGAGTCAATCTTTTAATTCTTTTGGAGGAGAACACCAGGCTGAATACAGAAAAATACTATTCTGGGCTCATTTCAGTCTTTCACCTTTCATAGTTTTGTCCTTACATTTTCTGTAAGATTTCACCTTTTCTCACATTCCACCAGAAACTTTTGTTACACATTTTTTTCTTTTCATCCTCATATGACTTCAAAAGGCCTGAATACAAATACTCTTTTACTACAAGCCCCTTCTCTTCAATACAAAGTGAAGTAGCTCTACCTCATTTACCCCCGCATGGCTCAGATAGGTTTGTGGGCTTCTTTCCTCACGAAAACTAAGGTCAAGGGCCTTCAATGCTTTCTTTACTATTTATCTTGCAAGTCTTGCTGACTGCGTGTGTAAGGAGTGTTAGTGTTTTCTTACACCTTCCTGTAAAGATTACTGACACAGACTGCAAAACATTTTACAAAAGCTGTTAAACTTTTGATGTGTCAGAATTTAAGGAAAAGCATTTTCAATACTCTGAAAAATTAAATGAATAGCAAACAATACATTTCCCATGGATAATCCTCTAATGCATCTTGCACCAGTGTTTTCTACTCTACTATGGCTTAACAAGCCATTCCTCTGAAATTGCCTTAAACTTGCATAAAAGAATTACAGGTATAAGCAGATAAACTTTTCAGTGAACTTAATTTGGCCAAATTTAAGCACCTTGACCTTTGTTTAGTAAAGAATCAGTCAACATAATTATACCATGGAGTCAGACAATAATGAATAAACTGATCATGTGGAATTTTTTTTCCCCTAAATATTTCCAGGACATTTCAAGTACATTAATATTCATAAGAGCCTTGAAAGTGAAACTTACAGTCTGAAAGCCCCGATCATTTCAGTAAGGTAAACAAAATGCAGACCTTTTGGTTTTTTTGTCCGATATTAGGAACTTTATCGTCCATTATCATTACCCAAAATAGACATCCTGATGACTTTCATTAACTGTTTCAGTGGCATAAGATATTTATTTGCTCAACAGGCATGTCACTTTTCAGGGTCTACTCATCTTTTCAGAGGTACATGCATGCAAGTTCACCAACTCCACAGAGGGCTGTATCTCACACAGACCCACAATGCAAATAGCATCAGCAATGAGCCACCAGTAGTATTCTTCCACTTCCTTCAGTCAAGTTTGTTCTAGCATGTTATATCTGCATGATCTCTTCTCCATTTCAGCTATCCAAAACAAACGGTTAAAATTAAAAGCAAGCTTTCACCTCACTTAAAAATGCATACAGAACTAGAAGGGGCATCCCAATGGCTCAGCTGGAGTCCTGAAGAGCAATTTCCATACGGAAATACAAGATACTGATGTTAGTGAAACTCCAAATCCAAGCCTTGAATTCCTTAGCTATTTAGTAATTTCTTACACACTTCATTAGAAACAGGATTGGGGGAAAAAAGGACTACTGAAATGTGACACACAAAACTGTTCTTAGAAGTCCTAATCACACATCCATAACAGGATACATGACAAATGATCTGGTAGGATGTCAGAAAAAGAACATCACAGCTATATTCCTATTGACCTCAAACATGTTATTTTCCAACAGAAAACAGTATGAACAGTAATTTTAAGTCAAGTTGACAGATCTAAGTCCAAATCATCACAAACTTCAAAACCAAGTATTTAAGGGTTCTATTAAATAGCCTCAAGAGCTCTTCCGCACCTTCATCCCTTTTCCACTCAGCAAATACACTAAGGGAAAATGCTCATAAAAAAGCCTTAAATCTGCACATTCTAAAAGAAAAAGTCATAAGGATAAAAGTGTCAAAACTAGCCTGAGGTCTGGCAGCTGACAATAACAACCTGTAGTGAAGTCAGTTGGGAAGCTCGCCAGAACCATTCTGGGAAAGTACGCTCATTTTAAAATGGCAATTCACCCTAACTTTAGCCATCTAGCTAGTCACACCAGTAGCTGGAAACATTTATTGCACAACAAAAAATAAACAAGATTTTACTTAAATCAACATAAATCATTGAGAACAGTGAAGCTACCATTCATGCACGTGATCTCACCATCAGATGTACGATTTTTCTGATGAAATGCGGCTTACCTTCTTAATGACTTATCAGGTGTTCTACGGTTCTGGCTCATCTGAAATTCCACCCTTGGGACTGGTTGCAAAAGCATATAATAGATTCTAATAAAGTCAACCTTCTTGGTGTTACAGCTCTTCCTTTCTAAAGGTCAGCAACTTTGCAGCATGCTTGTTGTGTTATTAATTTGTTAGCATTGCTATTCATAAATAAACCAATCTCTTTCACACAGCTGTATAAACCACCAGAAATAAAACAATAAACAGATGGTAGTGCGCAGTCTAAATGTTTTGGTTCAGCTATTGTACATGTAGCTATCTCCATTCTACATCCCTAGCTTCAGATGTCCCATAAAATTAAGGGAGGTTATTGCTAATTTTAAAAATACTGTGTCTGCAACTGCCTATAGTCTAGAAAGTTGAAATGCAGTGCCCACACGCTCCCTGCACAACTAACTGCTCGTTCATCACGAGAACAAAGTTCCCATGTCTTTGGTTGTTTACCCTCTTAAGAGGCAGGAAAGGGTAGTTTACATTGATATTCTGCAAGATTTATCTTATTTTATCTCTTTTTAATACTGTGTTACTATCCCTGTAACAGAAAAGAAAGGCCCCCAAACACTAGGAGAAAATACAGAACATACAGGTACCACTTTCTAGCTGGTAGTAAAGCCAAAGCAAAGGAAACCAAACCCTTATATCTTTTGCTTCATCTCTTGAGGTAACATGTATGGATGTTGCCTTCTCTTCCTTGCTGATTCCCACATCCATGCAAAATCAACCAATCCAAATATTATTCACCTAAATACAGTAAAGAAACTGTGCTCTATCACTTCTTCCTTTCCTTTCCGTGTAAGGTAGACAACTCTATAGCAGAACAAGTAACCGTGTGTTAACTAGCTCCCATTACACTCCAAAATGTGAAATATCATTTTTCATTCTAGAAATACAGAACTGTGCAAAGCTGACATGGAACACTTACTTGAACTGGTAGCTTTTTGGTATGTAAAACATCCAAAGGAAACTTAGTGCCTTAGGAATAAGGTTCTGAAAAACATGGGAAGATAGCACCCTTAGAGTTCTCCAAGGAGCTCACCTTACTTCTTTGCAATAGCAGATGCACTCTTCTAAATGAATGGACATAAAACTCAAGATCCACTTAAGATCCGAAGTCTTCAGAGCCTTGCTATCTTCTTGCTTTTTTTTAATTATTTTTATTATTGTTTTTAGAAAGAAGTAAGGATGCAAGTAGGGGTGAGGGAGCCATTGTAGTAAGAGCACATTAGTTTCAGATTACAAAGCTTGCCTACGATGATATAAGAGAAAACTCCATTTCAGATGGATTTCTTTATGCTAACACAAAGCCCCCAAGACAAAGAGACTTACACATACACAATTAGAGAAAGAGTATGATGCTATTATCCTAATTTGAAAATGAAGCTGTCAATAAAAAGGAAGAACAAATGGGATAAAATCAGAGTAAGAAACAATAAATGAGCTCTGCATTTGTATTGTCATCTGCTCTCCTCTATGGTAAGAAGGGTGAGAATTTATTTTATTGCAGCTAGAAGACTTAGATAAAGTGTTATACTTTATCACATTCTCCTTCTCTAACATATCCATTCTACTGTTGTAAATAACCCATTTTTCTCGGGTCTCCCCCGTCTACAAATTCCTTACCCTATAAGTTCCTAACAGCTACAGATATAAGTGAACATTTGTATGGACAGAATTAAATGGACATTATAACGGACAGAACTTTCTACTTGGATATGGATGACCAAGTCTTCACTGTGTTCTGTGTCAACCTACTATGGGCAGCTTTTAGTTACGCATTACTTTATGCAAAGTGAATCTATGTAGAAGAGAAGAGTGACAAGAGACACAAAACAAAAACGCAGCAATGGAGATTGTGAATTACAGATCTTTGTTCTCCTAGGTGCCACTTTATTGGCTTACTATTTTGTATTCAACAGCTTACCCATTAACCCCCTGAAAATACTGTGTAATAAGGAATTAGCTTTGTGTTTGCCACCAATTACTGCAAGCTGAAAGCAGAAGCCAGTCAGCAAAATCTGTGGGTTTTTTGACAGGACAAAGCAAAATTGCAATGGTCTTCTGCCTTCCTGAGATTAGCTGAATCATTTCAGCTATCTAAGACCTTTTACCAAGGTTACCTTAAAAAAAAAAAAAAATCCAAACCAACAACATCAGTTCATCCTGGATCTACAGCAATTTGTCTGCGAAACCAAAGTTAAGTTTACATCAGGTTTTTGTGAGGAGGTATTTAGCATGCTTACTGGTTGCCTGCACCATGTGTATGCATCAATATTGGGCAAGCTTGCCACAAGCAGACAATTACAAACACTGCAAACTTGCAGGATCAGCTTACTGTCATCTTAACAGTTTAGAGAGATCTGGGTTTCTGCCTGGTCAGCACTTTGCTAATTAACTGTATTCTGACTATTCTGCAGAAACGATATTTTAGCTTGTAAAGTATCAGATGAATATTATGGTCAAATAAACTTACACTGCAAAATTATAAAGTCACTGTCAGTCTACTGCATCTTACCCTTAAAATGCTCAGAAGAGGCCAAAATGCTGATTATATCATTATTATGCACATCCTCAATATGAAGCATTTGTACATGTACTGGAGTTCATATGTATCACAGTATTTGAACACCCAATGTAGTCTCAAACCAAGAATATTAAAATACAGGTGCCTATTAAGATATTGTTAATGAATATCTAAGGACTAAGATGTGATCAATCCAACTTTCTCCAGGTTTCTCTAAAAAACTTCGTCTGTTTACTTAAAAAGGAGGATGCCATGTGCTTATTACTCCACGTAATTCACAAGCTAAAAAGCTGTATTCATTGGACCAGTGCTTGAAGCAGGCCCTCCAGGATGCTTCTTACTAAAGCCTGATGGTTTTTGCTTCTTTTTCTAGTTTATTGACTCAGAAAAGAAGTCAATAGATGAGGTATGGCTATTTTTCTCCTTTATCCGCTACAGTCTCTTGACATACTGTAGTCTAATTGTAAAATAATTCTTTGTCACATTGAGAGTGCCTACTGGATTTGTCTATCAGGGTTTTGTGCTAAAAGTTTAGGATATAAAAGGTGAAAATGTTTTAAAGACAGCCAAAACAATCTTTGTGGCAAGCCTGTGCATTCACTGAAAGCAAAAACAAAACCCTGACACAACACAGGGGCTGGAAACTGAAAGGCAAATTATGCTTGCTGTGTTTTTCTAAATTGAATCCTGCCTCTATGATCAGCAGCATTCAGACTCCCAGCAGGGAAGTCTCCAAAAGAGAGCAAAAACTAGGCAGGTGACTTTAAAGAAAGCACAGAGAAATGTACTAAATAAAAATTCTGGTTGAGAAGTGAAATTGGTTAAATTGCCTACAGCACGTCTGTGGAGGAAAGGAGTCTACACAGATTCCCCTACTTTGAGGGGTGGAGAGAAAAGCATTGCAGAGCATGAAAAGCACATGCATGTATGGAAGACTTGTTCATTATAGACAGTTTCTTTATAGATACTCTCTTTTGGAAACGGACAGAATGAGGGACACACTAAAGAAACCAGTGAGATAGAGTGAAGGGGTATATCTGAAGGAATCAGTCACATAGGGCTTCACTGGGATGACATAGCTACAGGATGCCCCCATCAGAGTTTACCCAAAGGACAGGAGTCATTCTTGCTTCATCATTACTAGTCAGCAGGAGCTTCAAAATTTTCAAGATTGGATTAATTATGAATTTTTAAAAGGCAGTTCATAATTTGGGGATGGGAGGAGTAAGCAGAGTTCAAATATAGCTACAGAAGAAAAAAGAACAGCTGCCCTTTACAATTACGCAAAAAAAAAAAAAAAGGAAACGCAAAATGCGTTCTGAAACACAGCTGTTTGTCTGTGAATTAAACTCAGTATTCACTCAGACACTCATCTCAGATTTCTAGTCCAGGCTTTAACACATGTCCCCATCTGAAAGCATTTGTTCCTATCAAAATAGATGGAATCAAGGAGCCCAAATTGCCTGAGCAGCTTAGAAGATCTCAGTCTAACTATCTTTTGAACAGGCAAACCGTTCCGTCTTCAGTAGTATAATATGGCCTTCCTTTTTCACAGAACTGTGGTTTGTTTCCCTCAGATATCAGGACAATTTTTCAAATACTAGAATTTTAAAACTCTATCTTCTCGGCACCATAAAAACGTCCATCTTGGGGTAAGGCACAAACTGACCGATTTGTCTCTAGCCAATTCAAGAGTACAGAAGGGGTATAATAAATGCCTAGAACACAGTACATGAGACAAAATATAGTTAAGAACAGATCACTGAACTTCTCAGATTTGCTTTTTCTTCTGCAAAATTTCATTAGAGATCAGGTAGTAAAGATGATGCTTAAACATGTACCGGAAGTCATATACTAATTTAATCTATGACACAAAGGGTTGATCTCTTCAGAATGGAGACACTACTGTAGAGACAAGAAGAGCTTTAGGCTAGACCTGCAATTCAGGTGTAAGCAGCTGTATCCATTCTCATTTTAAAAAGACCCAGAACCCTAACTTGTGTAGTTCACAGACATACCTTTCCTTATTAGCCTAACTTCTTCTGTACTCTTTTCTTATGTTTGGTCTGTAATATGTTACGTCACCATCACCGAACATTTTGAAAGTGCCTCTCAACAGATCACTGTGCCAAAACAGGCTTAGGTGCTATACAGTAAGAACATAAAACTGGTATTCCTGAGCCACAGAGCTTTCACCTACCAAGAGACAAAGACAGAAAAAAAAAGATTCTACTCATATACAAATATATCTGTTTGCAACTGACAAGAGAAAAGTGGTCATAAAGCCTGTTAAATAACAAGTAACTATGGCTTTGGCTTTTCTGTTTCATTTCTCAGGAGACTCCCAGGAAGTTATAGTTCTGTATCTAGCCAAAGACAAGGGTTTTCTTTGTGGAATGAAACAAAGGAAAAGATAGACCCTAAAATCCCTGATTATTTGCTCAGATCATCCAGATAGGTAAGCAAACCAACTACATACCATCAGTGAAATACTGGGAAGCCCTCAAAGCTAAACAGACTGCTAACTATAGTTGAGATACACATAACAAATAGGATTTGATAGGATGAAACTTGCCCACATACAATATGAATTAGATTGTTCTGAACACTGAAGAACTAACTAAAGTTCTACTGTGTTTGTGGACAACTCTTAAAATGAAGGAAACAAAGTTGTTTTTCCAGAATGTAAGTTATTGGACACTATCCGATTAATGCCGTTGAACAATAAATTTGGCCTTTAAAGAACTACTTTTTCTTCCTTAGCACGTACCACAATTCTGAGAATTACTTAGAACCTGTTTATATGCCTCTCCATTTTGATGAAGAAGAAAAGCAAGAATAAAACCTTAAGAATGAATCACAACTAGGTTTGAATGCAAAGATGTCACCTTCTACAGAAAATACGCTTACTTTTAAAATCAGTTCCTTTGAGGCAAGATAATAGGTTTCTAATGACCTAATTAATTTTACACTAAGTGTATTTTGCAAATGTACAAAGTTAAGACAGCAAATTGCTGTCTCTGCTTTGGTAAGAAATGGTTGTCTCCAAACAGATATCTAAAAACCAATGTACAGTAATTCCTGCCAACAGTTTATTCTAATTACAACTGAATATAATGGTTCAGCTGAGATACCAAATTTCACTGCAAATAACACTTTGCTAGATGGTAAATAAAATAAAATGAAAACAAATTATAAATCCAAGTGATTTTAGCTGAAACCTTGTTTTTTCAAAGCACACAATGCTACTGAAAGGTATAATGTAGCAGATAACATTGTCCGGTGCTGACTCAGAAAACTAGGTATGTTTTTTTCAAAGTAAAAGATACAGTTTATTCATATTAACATAGATCACATAATATTGATACTCACTTTCTTTTCTTCCCAACTGTACCAGGATTCTCTGGAACTGCAACAGGAAAAATTATCATCAACTGAGAAAAGCTGAGGTACATATTTTCTCTCTCTCTTTGAATACCTCGATTCTGATCTGTCAAGATAGACTTCAGGAAGAAGGTGAATTCCTGGTCCAATGAAAAGACAGAAACATGATTAAGTTGTCTTTGTTCACAACTGTATATCATAAGGTCTTCTTAAGTATTTTTTAGAAATTTACCAGTACATCCTAGCAACACACAAATGTGAAATGTAGCACAAGCAAGAAACATAGTGCCTCAGACAAGGTTTTTCTGTAAGCTATAACCTAATGCAGAAGTTTACAAGCAGGTGATATGAAAAAAATTACCGAAGTAATTATAGCTTTAGGGCAAACAGCAGAGCTAAATGTTAAACAGATTTTATAATTATTTTTTTTTAAATGCCTTGGCAGCCTTCTGTCCAATTAGAAATAGGCTTTGGAAAGCACATAACAGTCAGTATAAAGCGTATACACAACAAAGATGTGATGCACACTAAGAAAGGCAAAAAGTAGAGTTTACATGTTAAAAGCTTTGACAGAAATAAACAAATTTCCTACAGGAACATGTTCATATATAAAGAAAAGCAAAGAGCTGAACTGGGTTTTCTCTGTGCACTTTTAGGGAGAGTCAATGATCAACATCTATATTTGAGATTTTTAAAGTTTTATAGCATTCAAAATACAAAGACTTTGAAATCAACATTCAAATCTAGAGACGATCATAAGTGTTTATGTAAGGAGATCTTTAAGGCAAGAAGTATTTGATTTTATGTAACACCACACACCTCCTACTCTTGTCAATCTGAACCTGGACAACTTTAAAGTATATAATTGCACATATACCAGCCATAAGCTCCAAACACAAACTACAAACTGAACTTGAAAGTTCAGGAATGCAATTTGTCAGTATAGTCCAGTTGATAGCATGGATACGAGACAGGTCTAAGAGTTTTGGCAACCATAAGCCAACAGTTTTGTCCAAATAGTATGTGTGTGCGTTAGAAAAATCACAGTTTACTGGACGCAATACATGTGGCTAAGAAATGCAAGCAGGAGAATGGCATGGTTTTGCCTTCACCTACCATATCAGTAAATAATGGAATCCTCCTTGGAGATCCTGAGAGAGACCTCTGGCAAGCACACCTATGTGGGACAGGAGTGACCCTGTCTACAAAGGAACTAGGACCTTTAAAGGCAAAATCTCTTACCCGATGTCAAGAGGTAAACAAATAAGGCCATACAAAGAAAGGGAGAATAAAAACCAATAAAATAAAAATAAACAATTTTAAAAAACCCAAACAATGCATAAAATGCAGGTGTTCAGATTAGTATCCAAAGCAACATGGGTTGTTTCTGCAGAAAGAAGTATAGGAACAGCACCAACATACGTAAAGTATTTTTAAAACAGAATCCACATTCATTTAACAGTGAACAAAAGCACAAATTCTCTACATTAGAAGAGCCCCTCCCTTTTCATATTGGCATCCTGCAAAAAGATTATTCATTATAAGAAGGCATAAAAATTCTGTAGGATAATATGAATGAGGCATGTAGTTAATCCACTAAGATTCCATTAAGAAGTGAGCCGATGTTCAGCCAACTAATTACCCATTCATTAAAACAGAACCATAAATGACATTTCCAACATATTACAAAACCCCTCTGTAGTAATATTTTCCCATCTACATCTATTCTGACATTTATATTCTATGTCTCTTTCATAATTATTTCAAATAATTCCTCTGACATATTGAGAGGAAAATAGCTTAAAAAGAGATTACTTACCACCTACCAGTTGCTCACAAAGAAAGGAGCAGGACAGAGTAGTTACGCTGGTGTATTAACATAGAACTGATGTGCTTGTAGTCCCTAATAATCGCTACTGTGGTTCAACTTTTCCATAGTGAAAATTTTCTGGTGCTTGAAATTATTTGCACACACATATACTCAGGATTCACCTTCCCAAAAATAAGTACACATAAAACCAACTCATTTGATTCACATAAAGCAATACAGGTCCTCGAAGTTGGCATTAAAAAAATAAAAACAAAAAAGAAAAACAAAGCTGGAATTTTCACATCCCACTTATTTCTGCTATAGCTAGTGCAACACCTCCTGCTGGATAAAATAGAACAGGGAAAGTGTAGAGAGGGGTTGCACAGACATCTCCTTAGACAAAGAATAAACATGGTTTCAAACAAAAGAGAACTTGATACTCTGTTACAAATTGTTATTTGTTGCATGTTCACTCAGGCATCCCCTGCACCTCTTTGACTGGTAATTAACAAAGTCACAAAAGCTGACTGTTTGCAGGAAATAGTACAAACTCTGGGCTATTTAGACCAAAAAGACATCGGCAATTTGCTACAAGTAGCTTCTTTCAGCACATTTTCATACCAGGTTTTTTACATAAAGATTATTTCTTTGCTATAACAACACCACATTATTAATTTCTGCTTAAAAAAATAAATTGTTTTCCTCCTTCACACACTGGTCCATGTTCTGGCTTCCAACGTACACACTCTTTGAGCAGTCTCTTCCATCCTTGCATTCTTGTTCTTACAGTTCCTGTCCCTACCCCTCTCCCATTATACATTATTCTGACCTAACTCCTAATTATATTGATATTTAAAACCCATCAAAGTTTTTGCTGATCCCAGATTTGGTTCCTATACTTCAAGAAAACCCAGTCAAAGGCAGAAATGCATTACAATACATATCTGATGAGATAATGATATCTGAAAGATAAAATAGATAAAATAGCCCTAGTGCAGATTTCCAACCCTGCAAATGTTCTCAGTACCATAAAGATAAAAAAAGGTGGGTTGCCACTATTTTATCATGTGCTGTTTAGGGATAAATGAAGCTACATCTCATACCGAAGCTACATCTCATACTGCATGTACAAAAGGACTGACCTACATAATCACCAGAAGAGCTATCCAGTGTTCAAAACTCGTCTCTCCTAAAGATTTCTTTCCTTTCAGTTTATGCCATTACCAAAGTCACTTAAGTCAGAAAATAGATTGGTCAAGCCATTATAATAGCTGACACATCCCTAGATAGAAAAAGTAATCTTCCTGACACCACTTCACCTGGGTTGGTCAATACCCAAATGATTTCTAGAAGCTTGAGAAGAGCTGAGTGTGGTAACAAACTGTGACGTTACTGCCATACGCCAAATGTAGTCTGCAACCCTGAATAAAGTCAGCTTCCTATGTGAGGCACAACCAACAATGCATGATCAGAAGACAGCTGCTAGAATACAAAAAGCTCTCGCAAGCATATGGAAAAGGAAAAAAAAGCTAACAAGGTCTTTAAATGCAAAGACTGCTGAAGGTTTCAGTTAACAAAAGGAGCAGCGACACACGAAAGCGGGATTTATCAGTATGTAGAACTACCTGACGATCTGCACAGGCGCAGAGTCCACAACACAGCCATTGTGAGAGGAACACAGGACTGGACTAGATGACATCCTATATACACTGCACTTTTACCAGTACTTGAGAGCCAAATATAAAATCTTCCAGAATAGACACAAACCTCAGGAGTGTATAAATTTGAATGAGTTCACTTACTGTCCATGTTTAAAATTTATTTTTAAGGAAAGTTTTTTTAAGCCATAGACATTTAAGAAATCCACACTCAGGACAGCAGCATGGACACAGATACACACAAAAACCACAAAGAACATTTTCCTGAATGAAAGGAATCATGTTTGTCAAAAAGCAAACCTCAGAATTTGTAGCGTCCCCCAAAAAAGGACAGACACAAAGACTTTAATGTCAGAGGTTGGTTTGCCCAGTTTCCATACTACATTAAATTAGATGTTAGATTAGTCGTAGCCAAGGACAAGGCGGTGAGCGAGAACTTGTAAAGCTTCTTGATTTCCTAACTCTCTGAAAAACAGGAAAAACAATAACCAGCCAAAGCCTATTCCATTTCCTGAATCCAGCCCAGAGGATGGAGATTCAGCACTGAAAAGAGCATTCTGGCTTAACCTGCACTGACCTGAGAAAGACAACACAGCTGTCCTGATTTTGGCTGATTTTTTTGCTAAATCATGTTTAGACTAAGTCAAGGACTTTTCAGCTTCTCCTGCCCAGCCAGCAAGAAGGCTGGAGGGGCACAGGAAGCTGGGAGGGGACACAGTCAGGACAGCTGCCCCAAAGTGGCCAAAGGGGTATTCCATACCATGGGACGTCATGCCCAGTATATAAACGGGAGGAGTTGGCTGGGGAGGCGTGCTGATCAGGCATTGGTCGGCGAGTGGTAAGCAATTGCATTGTGCATCACTTGTTTTGTGTATGCCAATCCTTTTATTATTATTGTCACTTTATTGTTGTTATTGGTGCCATTGTTTCTTCTTTTCAGTTCTATTAAACTGTTCTTACCTCAACCTACGAGCTTTACCTTTTTTTCCCGACTCTCTTCCCCATCCCACTGGGTGGGGGGAAAGTGGGTGAGCTGCTGCCTGGTGCTGAGTTGCTGGCTGGGGTTAAACCACAGCTCAGCACAGTCCCTGAAAATTCTTCTTCCCATTCAGAATCATCCAATAAATTCAAGACTATAGACAGTTACAGATAATTTAACACACATAAAGAGAAAAATACACAGCCAAGTCTCTCAAAAAACTTAATGATGAAATGCTGTGGTTTAACCCCAGCTGGCAACTAAGCACCACGCAGCCGCTCACTGACTCCTCCCTCCCGCCGGTGGGATGGGAGGGAGAACTGAAAACAAGTAAAATTTGTGGGTTGAGATAAGAACAGTTTAATAATTGAAATAAAAATATTATAATAACAATAATAATAATGATAATAATAATAATAATGAAGAAAAGGAAGATAACAAAAAGAGAGTGAAATACAACCCAAGACAGACAAGTGATGGGCAATGCAATTGCTCACCACCCGCTGACTGATGCCCCGTCAGTCCCCAAGCAGTGATCTGCCCCACCCCTGGCCAACTCCTCCCAGTTTATATGCTGGACACTACATCATGTGCTATGGAATATCCCTTTGGCCAGTTTGGGGCAGCTGTCCCGGCTGTCGCCCCTCCCAACTTCCCTGTGCCCCTCCAGCCTTCTTGCTGGCTGGGCAGGAGAAGGTGAAAAGTCCTTGACTGAGTCTAAACACGACTGAGCAACAACTGAAACCATCAGGGTGTTACCAACATTCTTCTCATACTAAACCCAAAATGCAGCGCTGTTCCAGCTACTAGGAGGAAAATTAACCCTATCCCAGCTGAAACCAGGAGAAGAAACGACAAAGATTTAAGCAATGCCTCACAAATACTTGTAGTATCATTAATCTCACAAAGACAGAATTTTTTCTTCCCCCAAGTGTACTTTTACAGTGGCTTTAGCATATGTATGGGTCACCACATACACGAATAATTTATTGCAACCTGTTAGGGAAGTTTTTCCTGTAAAAATTTGGTGATTAGATGTTTATTATATGGGTCATGATCATCCACTGGTGTACTTTCCTTTACTCAGTGGGAAGTTCTCACTGAGCAAGGATTTCAGAAAGAAACCTTACTGCAACAAACACACTAATATGAAAAATGATTACAATGTCCTCTTTAAAGCACACAGCATTTAGTTTACATTTTTGTTACATAAAATACTATTACAGTAATTTAAAGGAAAAATATTATTTTTTCACATTGTGAACAATTTTTTTTTACTGAATCTCACATTTTAATATAGTCTCACCAAGAATTTAGGAAATTGGTACTAAACAAAATGTGTTTACTATCTATGTATGAAAGTGTATTGTCAAAATCAGAATGTGAGTAACTTGGAACAAATTTTAGAGCAGATGCACTGGCTAGTACTAAAAAATAGCAATGCTTTTAAGACTCTTCAAAGCAACAGTCCGCAGGCAGTGGGAATGCAGCACTAAGATAAAATACCTATCAGTGGCACTACATTTTGCAGCAAAAATAATTGACGAGGAGCTGGGTAGAGTGCATTATAAATTGCAGGGTGAATGCAGTAATTTCTGCTCTGGTCAATGTAGATATTAGATATATAGAATAAAGTCTGTCACTGATACAATAAAGGGCAGAATAACCCACTAACGAGGAGGATTATATTTTATTGATTGATAAGAGATAAAACACCTGCATTACCCAAAATTAGTTTTTACTGCCTTAAAAAATAAAAAAATCTGTCTGCAAACCCTGCATCAAATATTAATCAAGCAATAATTAAATGGGATAAAGAAAACTGTCTTGATATCTCACTTGCAATCATTTTCTTGGTGTGTAAAATAAGCCAAGCGTGACTGAATCAAACTGTAATACTCTAATACTGGATTTTTAAATTTTAATGTTCTGTTTTATTCCTAAGACCTTGCTGGAAATACTATCCTTAACTGACTTTTAGTAGCCTATCTAATGATACTGTTGCTTATCCACAATGCAGCAATATTGGAAAGCAGGACCAATAGAGCAAGATAAGGCTTTAGATTCTTCTTTTGTATTACTTGAACTATTTCACTTTAACCGCATGCTTTTTTTACTACGTTTCTATGACAGAGTACCAAGGTCAGAGAGACCTAGATATAACAGTCCATCTACCTCTCTACTCAGCAAGTGGATACACACATGCTTAAGTACTTTTTAAAGGAAATAATGTTTTAACCAGATGCTTAAATGATTCCTGGCCTACTGAGGGGAGCACAATTAAGCAGTCAAGATGCAATTATGAATTCAGGATCTATGGCTTATGTGCTGGACTTTGCCAATGACTATTTCATTAACTGCTGATAAGTTGTTCCAGGTATAAAACGCTGGTAGACTAACTGTGGTTAATGAGAAGTTTGTCTGACGTCACAACAAAGAAGTATCTTTAACAGACAATAGATAAGATAATAAATACTAGAAAAGAATCTTTTAAGAGACACTCTCTTAAATATCTCACTTCCCTTGATTACAGTATACCTCTGTAACTCAGCTAGACTATTACTTTTAATGCTCACGGACCCCTGCAGATTAGCCATTCTCCCAGTACCTCATTTCACCAGCACTTTCAAACCACTCTAGCTAAACTCCTTGTTACAGGCCCACAGTTGCACACGCAGATGTTATACACCTATAGACTGACTTGTGCAGAACAAAACCAAAGTATTCATGGTTTCAATTGCAAATTTTTTGAAACACTTCAAAATGGAGAAGCTATAGCCTATTTCAAGTAGGCTGACTGAGACTGGAGCGGTCAGCCTGGTAAAGAAGTCATGGCCAGCTTTCCATTTGTACCAAGTACCCGATTTTAGAACTAATTGTATGAGCTACTATTTATGCACTTAAGCCTCTGCAGAATTAGGGCCTTAATGTGACAAATACTTTTAAAATAATTTTCAAAATTAATGGTACTGAAGAAAAAACATGCCATAAATCTGCCTATTCAATAATTAGTTCACAATTTGTATTGTTTTCAAGAGATCACAATTCAAAACAGCATAAATTATATTCTGTCAAAGAGATTCTCTAAAGTTTATTTACAATCAATGACTTTTTTTAAATATAATGAAGCATTTAATGGGAAAAGTTGTATTTTTTCCTGCAGGCTGGAAACATTTTCTTTTTACACAAATTACAGTATAAATATTTTAAAAAGAAACATAACTGCCTCACATTCAGCAGTATTAAATCTATCAGGCCTTCACCTCCTACTGTGACAATATTACTGTCCTTGTCTTATAAAGCAAATCCTACAAAGATTTTTTTTTTCCTTCTTAAATAAAATGCTTGAGATATTTGGAATTATTAAAATACATGAAAATTAGATAGACTTTTATGTATCTACTCTGGTTTTACTTATGACTTCACAGGATTTTTTTCTTCTGGGGAGGCCAAAAAAAAATTAGTATTTGAAAGGCCTCCATTGTTATAAAGAACAATGTATAATATCAAGGTGGGAAGAGAAAAGAAATTCATGAATATACAGAAGAAAAGGAAAAAATAGTCTGTACAAGAGTAAATAATGGTCACATTTAACCAACTCTACATTGAAAAGTATCACAAAGAGAAAGGTGAAAGCCCTCTGCAAGTTTCTGAGAGGCCACGCTTCCCTAATGAATACCCCATCCAGTTACAAGCATTGAAGATAGCAAAATGCTTGCCTTCAACTTCTGCCCAAGTATAGCATACCCTGCTAGAAAACATGCTGCCAGAAACTCCTTCCTTCTTTCTCATTTGTTCTTTTTGTTGACTTTACAGCAGGACTTGCATTTCCTGCAATGGGACATATAGAAACTTTAAAGCACGTAGTCCTTCATGTAAGAGAAGTATAGGTGACAGGAATCAATGTAGGTATCTAAATCGCACTGGCAGATTTGAAAGTCTCCTACTCAGTAAAGGGAGATTAGGATCAGGCTAGTGCAGCTCCTCAGGATGTATAAAAGGGGGAGCTGCTCTTCCAGATGATATGAAAGGGTGGCTGTCTGATGTGAAGGCAGGTATTTATGTTGGTGGACTTGCATCAGTTTTTTTCCTTGATCAGAAAGAAGTGTGATTCTAAAATGTTATACCCAAATGACTAGGGAATATTACGTTCTAACTGGAAAGATATAACAACTAGCCTATAAACCCTATTTTACAAAGTATGCAAAAAAAAAATTCTCGGAATTTACCTTCTGGAGGCTAATTATTCCTGGCTTGCTACTCAGAAGAAAGCCTAGTCAACTAGCATGTCTCATTCTCAAATACTTGAATACATGAAATACATCAGGTCTCTTCAAATTTTACAGCTTTTCAGAATAAAATCAGTTAAGGCCTCTAGCCTAGCAGACAAAATTGTTTACTCAATTAACATTATTCCTAAAAATAAATTAATGAAACTCTATTGAATATCCATCGCATTTCTAGTCAGAATGCTTAAAATTTTGAAAATATCAAATAAATTTAAAAATACCAAGCCAATTCTTTTCCTTTGGTCTCAATGTCTTCTACAGAACAAGCTACGGTTAATTGTTCTTTCTCTCTCTCCCCTTTACATGAACTTTCGTAGCTCTGTACAAAATTCCTAGTTGGAATACATGGTCTGTTTTCATACACTTCAATGTGCATGATTTGAAAGTGGCTGCACTAATTTCAATCAAAACCTTTAAAGAAAAATGAGTTAACTTATGTGAGAAGACAAAAAATTGAAAAAGCTAGTTCCCCAAAACCTGTTTTTCTTAATGTTACCTGCAAATGAAAAGGAAACGTGAATAGAAAACTGACCTCTGCCTTCACTAACTTGCTTAACTATGCATATTGCCCAAACAAACACATTGGAGTATACCTGGGGCTGTGAGGGTGGACTATCCCTTCAAACACCAAGGAAATTTACACCTCGGGACTGGGTTTTCTCATCTGAAATAGACAGGAAAATGGATGGGATTGTCTTTGACTCATCTCAAGCCCAAGAAAACAAACAAGCATTATTTTAGATCAGCTAAGAAACCATGTAGTGTACACAATGCAGCATTTCTCTAGCTAATAAACTGGGATGCAACATTCAAAGCTATTTTTGCAAATCAGGAATGGTCATCTTGTTCAAGCTGGAGATGAATATGTTCTTCCGGGTTTGCTTTTGTGAAAAACACGGTCTCAGACACTTTCCAAGTTTTTGGGAGTAACTCTAGACTCAGATAAATTGAATAACTGTGAGAACTACTGAGAATTCTCTCTGAATTGCAATCATTTTAAAAACACAATGCACTATGCTTTCTTTTGGTTTATCAAAGCAGTTGCAAGAAAGGAGCTCACCATTTCTACCCTACATAGCTAGCTAGTTGTGGTCTCCTTTGTAAACAGAATGCTCCACATTTTCTGTGATCACAGCGAAAGAACTAAGGACTTACACATACATGTCTCGAATGTTGATAAGGCTGCCAAAGTGCCTGATAAAGTGTTAATAAAGCAGTTAGGTGAAATATCAAGTACAGTTGTTACTTGCAATGCCACACTGAGGGTGGCTCTGAAAGTATCTGAACTCTCACATTAGAACTAGGTAAGAATTACACATTTCTGTTCAGCCACCAAAACTGTGCTTACAGAATGACAAAGTGTGACAACTGCACAAAAAAAGTTACTGCCCATTCAACAGGAAAGGTCTGACCATATGAAATTCCAAGTGTTGTCTTGAAGATTGAAGGCATATTACAATACTGATGATAAATGTGTACATAATCATATTCATGGACAAAGACTGCAAATAACATTTTAAAATGCTTTATCTGATTACTAATACTTGCTGAGGTACAGAAGTAGTGCAACAGAAGCTGGTTCAGATAGCACTGAAATAACAGCAAAGTGAATGCAGACCCAGAACTCCAAAGGGAAAAAACTTTAAAACTGTGGTATTAGATGTGGATGCTACCCGTAATATGCTAACAACTTTTACATATATGTTGACAGCTACTGTGTTGCCAGCTCTTTGACTAAATGAGATTAATGAAAATAATTATTTGTAATTTATCGAGAAAGCTGTATCTGCAACAACTAGATATTTAACTCTCAGTACTAGAAAGATGGTGAGTAGGCAGATTCTACGCTATGCGGAACCTCATTTATTTCACAGGCAGTTTGTACCGGTGACTATTCAAGTTTCCAAAAGAAAAAGCAGAGGTGAAATCCTATTGCTACAGATGGCCATCACAGTGTGTCCTGGCTAATCTGTACTTCAAAGGCAAAGTAGGTGTCATTTATTTTGAAGCTCTGCTTCTCACTGTATTAAATTGAAATGTCTGGCTTGTAACCTGAGATGGGATCAGAAACTGAGATTAAGGTAGGTATTGAAAATACGGCTTTGTGGTACATAAAGCCTATAGCTCTGAGAAAATGCAAGAATGAGGCAGTAGTCTGCCTACGGTAAGTGACATAGGCATCAATGCTCGAGGAATACGAGACTCCGCTGGCTCAGAAGCTATCGAGACCTACATGGCTCCCTGCAAGGTTATGAGCTTGGCTCATTAGCAGCCAAACTGGCAGCCTGCCAAAATACTGCATTTCCCAGGTCTGCAGTTCTCCAGTAGCCAGTGCGGAACTTCCTTGCCCAGAGAATTTCTACAATTTGGGTTCCAACCAAGCACTCTGACTGTGAAACATCAAAATCCTCTGAAACACAGAAATTGTTTTCCTACATACTGTTAACAGCTCTAAATCTTTCCTTGCGTTATGCTTTGTTCCCATCTCTGAGATTAGACAACATTGTGTTTTGGAAAGGTTCTTTACAAAACAGTATTACGGCTGCAAACAGACGACGTACATGAAGCTGAACAAAGCTGCACCTGCTAAAGAGACACACCTGCACTACAGAGGGATTTGGCTTGGGGATCCAGTCAAACCAGGACAATTCTATTATTTCACCCTGTGGTCAGCCGAAGGCAAGCTGCCCAAACGAGAAAAGTTCTCTTAAAAACGGCAGGAAAAGAAGCAGATGGCCTTGAATGAGGATATCATACTTCAAAAAAATGAAAATTATTAAAAATGGAAACCATAAAGTTAAATCTGAGGAAATAAAATACTTCAGCTTTTCACAGATGTAATTTAAAGGCTCCATAAAAGACCTGAAATAAACTTGGAGCAGACAGAAGAATAGGCTCTAACCTAGTGACCGTAAGTATTCTCAATCTACTTTCAGAGCACTTAGTTCGTAGCACATAAAATATTGAGCTAAAAGAGAACTATTGATGTAGATGTAATGGATGTGTAAGCAAACTTGCTTTTTGTGTACATCTTAAAAGTAATTTAAAGCCTCATATGTTGGGAATTGCTGAGTCTAATTTTTAGCCTGGAGCAAATTTTTATAGCTAAATAACAAACTCTAATGATAAGGGTTTCTAATGGTCAGATTTAACTACTCTTCTGCTGCTAGGTATTCTAATGGCACACCCTAGCTTTGCTAGACCTGGTTCCACAAAACAGTCCATTCACCTGCTTTACATAAACTCTAAATTTCTGCAATTTGAAATTAGGCATTACTTGGATACGTTTAAATCTCATCTGTTTTAATGGAGACCATGCGTTCATTTTCTTTCAAACTACCTTTGAAAGGATCATGAGCAAGTAATTAAAACTGTTAGTTGACATTATAGTTCTCAATAGCTTTAACTAGCCTAAAATTGTTCTCTTTAGAAATGGTAAACATATTCAAAACAAATAATTGCAAGTTATTAAGAAAATCGAAACTCTGAGCGCTCTGCATTTCATTCACATAAAACTAAATTCCCTTGACCTCTAAGTTTAAAACAACACTTTTTTGCAGTTGTTGTAAAAAGAAGTACGAAAGTGCCTGTGCTTTTAACCAAATGAAGGCCGAAGTGCAAATACAATTTCCTGTGCCTAATAGACTCCAGTATTCACACCTTCTGATGACCAACTTAGAAGGAAAATACTGCTATTCTACAGTGTGATTAATTCAAGGAAAGTAGTAATTCAGAAATCACTCTATGAAAATGTTATTAAAAACTTGTTGCTTATTCCACATGGAACTGTATTCTTCTAATCTTGGACAGGTCATAAGAATTGGTAATAAATCAGAGACAACCCCAAAGCAGTGTCCTGCTGTACTGTAGGGCCGGAAAAAAAAAAAGGGGGGAAGATAAAAAGGGACTCACACATGTTGCAATGCAAGGTTTCCACAGATAGCGAATCATGGCTCATCCTCATCTGTAATTTAGCTAGTGTCTCACATCAGGGGCAGAACAGGAAATAAATTCAAGATTTCCTAACTTTCAGTTGTGTCACACACACAGAACATTCAGAGTGTTCCCAGCTGATTAAGATTTTCTCTGAAAGACTCTCCAAGACACCAATAAATTGATGAAAAACATCATACCAGTACAAATAATCAGTTGGCATAAATTGGAATAGGAGTCTTGGACTTGCATCTTGCATCTTTAATACTTTTTAATCCAATCCAATACATTGAGCTCACAGAAAATATTCCTGCCTCAATTTTTCCATTAACTACTGTTGACTAATTGCACTGTTATGGTTTATAATCAGAATATACCAAGCTTTAACAACAGTATGATGGAGTACAGCATTACATCTCCTTAACACTTGAAAAGGAAGGAAAAATAACAAAACCTAATCTCCCTATAAATTGTAAAAGGACTGAAAGAATTATATATTTTTTATTTAAATGGTTAAAATGATAAAGGGAACTGAAATCCAGTATTAACTAGATAAATAGAATTATTTCAGTGAAGTAAGTCTGATGATTGCAGAATTAATTGTATTTGCATAGTAATGTTTAAGTACTAGAAACTGCAAAAGGAAAAATTCTGAATATCAATTATGATAATTATGATTACAGACTACTGGGAGAAAGGAAAAGATCAGTCTTTTTTTTCCCTTTTTTTTTCTTTAGTATGTGCTTTTCTGTGCACAGTGGTAAGATGAGAGCTCCAGTTGCTATAACAACTCTCTATTATAATCAACAATCATCTAAGTTTAATTGCCACTCTGCCCTTCTAAACCAATATATTCAGCAGCAGTTGTATGAATTCCATAAATCTTGTTACTAGAACGTATTCAAAATCTCAAAACAAGCTAAAGTATACTTACACAGCAGAGATAGTCTGAAGTTGTCCTTCACTTCCTTACTGTAGCAATGTACCATTCAAAATGCTTTACTTTGCCCATGACAACATTTGTCTTGGGACAGCTATCCTCTGATGAAATCCAAAACTAAATATAAAACAGAATTGAAACTGAATGTATGAAAGAAAATAAATTAAAATAACAATTTTATATTTAAAATATATTAAACATCGAAATATTTTTCTGATAGTATAAGCATCTCTACTTTGTACAAAAGAAATTCCAGTTAGGTTAGCAACGAGAGTTAAGCTGGTCATAAAAATTAAAGTAATGAGCAAAGAGCATAGAACACCGACTAACTACAAACACTATTACAAACTATATCACAAACTACAAAAATTTCTCTTGCTGGCCTTTCAGTAATCAATAAAATCATATTTGAAAATGGGAAAGATGTTAGCATTCTTCACAGATTCTCTAATTCAGGCCCCATGGGCTCAGAATAAAATTAAGCTTTATCATGAAGGTGTCCCTGCTCACCGCAGGGGGGTTGGACTAGATGGCCTTTGATGGTCCCTTCCAACCCAAGCCATTCTAGGATTCTATGATTCACCCATTAATTATGATGTTGATCTGTAATAACATGCCTTGTATGTGACATCGGAAACAGACAATCAGAGCAGAAATAAAAAATGGAATCAGTATCAAATATGTGATGGTTAAACAGAAACTAAAAAAGGTCCTTTACATAAGGTACAAAAGATAAACAAGTGATGCAGTATTAACTAAGATAATTGATTCCGAACAGAAAGAATGTAGGCCCAAAAAGTACTTCAGCTTATGTACTTTTACAGTCACCTGTTCCTGCTTCGTGCCATACATCATCTTCATATTCCAGAAACTTACAAAAGCTCATAACAACACTCAGAACAGAGAATGACACCCAACTGTCATGTTAGGTGCATGACCTCACTTTCATTTACAGCATAATGCAGAGATCACAGAAAACTACTGAAACGCAATACTGGAAGCTAAATCTACGAACGAGCAAGCCACAGTATAAAACGGGACAGCACAAATAATTCAGCCACAGCCAAAACTTTTGGCAAACTATTAACTTGTTAACTACACCTCTATTAATATTTTACAGTAAAGATGCAGCAGATGCTTAAGAAAAAACACAAAGGTAGAATTCGCTTGAAAACACGGTTGCAGTTGCACCTGAGCCCTAATGCAGAAATGACCAGTCTGTGGGCCGTGGATCGGCCTCCCTGTCCATGACTCGTTTTCTGCTGCTTTCTTAATTGGCAGAGCAAGTGGGCAAAGGCTTGTGCCAGCCTTCCCTCTGTTGCGCTCTCTCCTTTGACTGCCTCGCTCCCTATAATGCCGTGATGAATAGGACACGCTCTTCAGTGCCTCAAAGTGAAGGTACTGGAACCACCCTGGTTTAACGCTGGTCATTACTACTCTCGTGGAATGGTAACTTTTGTTATCAGTTAACCATTAGGAAAAGTAACTACAATTTCAACAACACTATGAAAATAAATCATGTGCATTCAACCTAAGCCAATCATAAATATTAAATCCACTTAGTCATATTGTTTCCTGTTTGAATATGCCTGGTTTTAGATTTAACCCACTAATTCATTATATGTTGTTTGTCCATCTGTTATTTACTGATTAATACATACACTACACTAAAAAACATAGGAAATAAAAAAAAATGCCAGCTCAGTGTAGAGTATTAGGTCAGTGAAGAGAAAAAAATGGTAATTAAAATCCCTACCCCACAATCCTATCAGACGGTAGAACAATGAAAAGTATACTGGCATTTAACATCTATTCAAGCCTTTTTATCTGTGATATTTTTCCATTTCATTTAATTATCATGAAGATTTACATAAAATATATATGTAAAGACATGAGGAGTTAGCCAGGAAGTCAGAGACTCTAAAACAAATTGTGCTGAATTTTTTGACAGCAACTGCGTAGTACTTTTATCAGAAATCAGTAATTCTAAAGCATATTCATGAAATAAGAACTGACAGTCTTTGATAAGGTCCAGTTTTGCAGAACTGCAGTACTGAAGAAACAGAGTAAGTTTTGACTTCTCTTCCAAAAGCAACATTTCATAACACAGCAAAAAGGGCTTGCTTTTGATCTTAGTTTATTAGATCCAGATCAGAGAATAGAATGAACTATTTATCTTTAAAAAGTAATATCTTTTTGATTATATGTCATAGCAAAAATCTTATCTTTGTCTTGGAAGTTTGAGACTAATGACGACAACATTAGGAGTCTTGTGATCCTTGACAGTAGCTCAGCCAATTATGTGATGAACGATGAAGATGGAGTCTTCTTTACTCCTCTGCGACATTTCTAGAAACCGTAATTCTGAAAATCTAAATGGAGTCATTGCTTTTCACCCCTGTGGGCAGAGCCATAATTCTTCACATATACATTCTAACTGGGTTTTCTAATAGCTCCATTCATTTCTCAATCTTTCTAATACAATTGCCAGAAAGGACAGCTTGTCTCTGGCATATTTCTCTTCCAAAGGGACAAAATCATCTGAGCTATTATTCAAGCCTTTCAGCATCACATTTTGGTCATCAGAACTTGTCAAATTAAACAAACTAATATTGCAATTTAAAAAGAAAAATGAAAAAGACAGAAGAAGACTCCGTGGTTCCTGTAGTTTCCACAGCACACTTTGTAAAGTCAAACATGTTTTAAAAGTAACTCATCTCTGAAATACAGAGGGATATATACTAAGCTGAGGATATCAACTGGCATTCACTACATGGTGTGAAAATTTTCACAACAATTTAGAACCTAAAATTGTAACCAAATAAGGAAGTACTACTGTACATAGTAGTACTGAAAGGCAGAAAATATTCCACTGAATTAGCAAAAGCAATTTTTGAGCAGATGAGCAATTTTTTCATGCAAAACATAAGCCAAAATGGTTTAGCAAACACTTAGTTTTGCAGTCTGTTAAAAAAAAAACCCCAAAACACCCAACTTTTAATATCCCCAAGAAGACTACAGGGAAAAGAAAAGCAGCATGGAAATAAATGGACTTTCCAATCAAGGTAAGGGAAAACTCTTCTTGATTACAACAATGATATATCATTACAATACATAAAATTGTAGCTCTGAGTAGCAACAAGAAATTGCTACAAAACTTTATTTTAAAAAACACAGCAAGTGAGTTTAACTTCATTTGTATATATGTGAAATATGTATGTCATGTGAAATGCATACTTGAGAGTTCTTATTTGATGGAGGAAATGATAGGTTTACTCCTAGCATAATTTAGATTACAGGGTAACCACTGAATTACAAAAAGACTCCTCAGAAAAAGGAGTAATCAGTTTAAGAAGAAGTCTAAAAGAAGCCTGACAATTTGTAAGGGAGGAATGCCTTGGAAAAAAAGAGCATAGTCAAAACCTGGTCTGGCAATTGCAGAAGTTGCCTTGTCAGCAACTACAGGGACTTGTTAAACTTTGTGACCCGCATGCTAACAAGTGTTTTGATGAAAAGCTGGGGCTTTGTGTTCAAACGGCTTCATTTGTATTGAAAAATGAAGACTATAATGTCCAATGCCTCAGAGAACTCTAAGTTCAACCCTGAGTGCTGGTGCAGGATTCATGTTTCACTTAATTATTCTGCTTTAATAGACGTGAACCATCAAAACACATTGGTATAAAAACTACATCTCTTCACGGGGTAAAAAAACCTGTTAGAAAGCTAAACCTCTACAACCATACTAATTCAGAGGCTAACAAACAGACCTTAACTGGGAAGAATCTGGATGCAATTTTTCTGCTACTCAGTCAATATATACATTTCCCTCTATTAAGATATTCCTAGCCATTTTATTTTATCTTAATTCCCCCAGTCATTAAAGTTATTAAAGCCAAAGTAACGTATTTTTTGCTGTAGTGGTTTCTTCTTAAAGTTCTCATTTCTCAGCGTGTCCAAAGTGCTTCTGTTTCAACAAACTCTTGAGGAAACAGACCACTATTATACATGTCATCTGCTACCTCCTCCTACCATAGAAAATTTAATTGTCTCATAGTCCAAAGATTTAGAAGAAAAAGAAATCTTCAGATTCATTGTTCATTTGTAAAGAGCAAACTGAAACAGAAACCAGAGGGCTTACACTGTGATAGACCTGACTTTCTTTGAAAGAGAGAAAATATCAGAAAGTGAAAATATTGCAGTGAGTGAAAACAGGGTTGACATCACAAAGAACATTTGTTGTCTGATAGAAAATGTTCCTTTGAAAACTTAACAAACAAAATGAAAAGCTTAGGTTTTGTCCACAGATATGACTGGTAGAATCCCAGCCATCTCATTCTTTTAATACAGTAAACTGCAGTTAATTGGACTCAGATGCAGTTGACTGCAGTTCATTTGCGTGACCTTTTCTGGCAAGTTTTAAAATGAGAACAAATCCCATTTATCAACACTCAAGAATGCCTGCAATCTGACTGAACAATAGCATCTATCTGTAACTGAGTGTATGGCTGTAAAACAGTTAAATGCCAAATACAGTTCTTCTCTACAGTCATGGGCTATCAGAGAAAGCCAAGGAACCAGACAGTAATGGGAGCAGAGTAAACAAACAGGTCACATTCTCTTTACTACTTTATTTCACATACTGTGTTGATTTCAATGGAATGTTTCGTCTTAATGTGGGTTTCTTATTTAGGGAAATACTGATTACAGAAATTCCAAAACACTGACCCATTACTTGTTGAGGAAGAAATATATATTCCCCAAAACAGTAAAAAAATGTAAAAAACTGTGTTTAAAACAAAACAGAACCTTTCCTGGGACTTACAGAATAACTCTATCTGAATGTACTTTTTTCTTTCATGCAAAATTTTTGGATAGATGGACAAGAGCAGGGAGGGGGCACAGCCAGGACAGCTGACCCAAGGGATATTCCACACCATATAACGTCATGCTCAGCAGTAAAACTGGGGGGTAGTCTTTCCAAAGTAGCTGTTGCTCAGGGACTGGCTGGGCATCGGTCTGCTTGCGGGAGGTGGCGATTACCTATGCATCACTTCTTTTGGTTTTGTTTTTTACTTCCTCCTTCCTTAACTTACTAAACTGTCTTTAACTTGACCTAAGAGTTTTCTTGCTTTTGCTCTTTTATTCTCTCCGCCATCCGGCTGGGGACAGGGCAGGTGAGTGAGCAGCTATCTAGTCCTTAGCTGCTGGCAGGGGTCAACCAAATGCAGCCTCTTTCCGTTCCGAACTCACGCTGAGTAGCACATGGCACTGTTTATGTTCTTTTGTTGGAAGCCTCATAGAACTGGCCCACCCAAGCCAATTGTCTTGGTCAGAGTTTTCATGATTCGAGATTCAATATTCATTTTACAAAATTCATCCCAGTAAAACTGAACCCAGGATTAAATAGTGAAAGCCAGTATATGCAGAATCATAAGGAGAGCCAGATCAAATTTTTCTTATATGTTCAAATGAATATTTGTAGAGAAAATGTACTGATTAAATCTGGAGCTATGAAATAACACCTCTTTTTAGCCTGCTTCACTGTATGTATTTCAGTGCTTTTGTATAGCTGCTTCACAATTTGACAGCTACCTTCATGATATTTTTAATTAAAATACATTTAATACTTCAAAGAAAAGCTAGCCACACTTCAACTTTGCAGTTTCCTTTGTTCTACTTAAATAATACCAGAAACTACACACCACCGACAACACTTTTCCTGGGATGTAAATGAGTGGTTATTTGAAAGCTGCTACCGTCTACAGTGTTTTCCTCAAATTACTAAATTTAAGCTTTTGGTAACTTTTGGCTCTTCTGTTGACTTGCGTTGGCACCAAAAGGGAGCACGTTCAGAAAGAACTGTTGGGACAACAAATGCAACTGCATCAGTACAGGCAGTGCATATTGTAACTTTCCTTTTAGTTTAAGTCTTCAAAGATAAAGTTTGATTCTCTCTTAGACTGAATACACCTCTTCAGCTATAAACCAGATTCTCTTTAAAATGAAGATACATTTGATACATTTCTTTTAAAACTATCTTAATTTTTAAATCTCTTTTGCAATGTACCAGAGTCACCATGAATTTAAGAGTTATATGGAGCAAATTAGGCAAACAGTAAATCAATTATAGACTCAAAGCCTAGACTGCCCAGATGTTTGGTCCCTTCCTGCCATTCAGCCAACAGTATCAAAAAAAGCCGTTTATAACAGAATATTCACCATCACCATGGGAATAATAATATCCTAATTCCCTTTGCCCGAAGGTGAAGCAGGCAGTTAACATAAAACCTGGTGAACTGCTTGGATGCTTGCACTTTGTATTTTGTGCCATGTTTGGCAAGAAAAGCAAAGTCTGTATGTCACTTACTGCACTCTTCTTTTATATGCAATGTATAATTTCACCAATAATCGTTTATTGAAGTAAACAATTACTGCCTTCCCATTCCCACTGCAAAATCTCATCATTCTTAAATTACATTGTTTCTGCCCAGTGCACACTAAAACCAGGTTAAGTGAGATTAGTACTGAACACAGGTTAAAAATAGATTTATTCACCTGAGAGAGATGGATTTAGATGTTATATATCCTAAAGGAGGGGCAGGGGGAGAGGGGACTATGACGTCTCGCAAGGAAGGATTAGACTTTGCTACTTAATAAAATATTAAGTGACAATCAATCAAACAGGAATGTGTGGGAAGCACAGTTTTGCAGTACTGCTCTTTTAGGATTTGTTTTCTTTAAAATCTGCACTCCTTTCTGCATGCATTTGAGATATACATATGTTGGCTTTTTAATGATTAGAAATGGCTTTGATCTTGACTACTTGAAGGAACATACAGATACAAATAGTGTGAGTGGATATGATTAATCCTAGTAATGACAAACACCACAAAAATCCAAGATAAGTTTTTCTGAATTTTTCAAACATACCTTCAGAAGTTCAGTCCTTAGCTCATGTCATTCATACAAGAACGATCTACAGAAGAAGTCAGAAATGCACCAGTGTTCAAGGTCCCCAAATACCACCAGTGGCAGTTTATCAAAGATAAGAAGCTAGGAAATCAGAAACATCAGCTTTCTGCTTGAGTAGCTGCCACTCTCCTTTGAGATGGAACAGAGAGTAAGAAAACATCACTTCTGCTGCAACACAACTGTCAAAATAATGAAATAATATGCGATGACCGGGTATGATAATGAAAATAGTCAACCGTTCTAAGAAAATGTCACCAGTAGATAACAAGTGCCTAACGGCCAGGATTTGATGGCTATCTAGAAGGTGTGAAAATAGAACTCTTTAGTAGAGGAATTTTTAACCACACACCTTAAAAAAGTGGCCCTAAATCATCATTAAGATGATGTAATTTTGTGCATCTATGTGAAGAGGGCAGTAAAGTGTGATGAGAGGAAGAGCTGTTTCAATTAAAACAGGAAATTTATAAAGGCAAAAGACAAAAAAAAAACAAGAAAGCCCACAAGACATCACAGATACCGTATCTTTAGATCTCAACTCCTCAGTGCAAGAACCCAGCAACTCCAAAAGATACCTGTCACACAAAATGGTAACTTTCAAAGTCCTTAGTATCTTAGGACAGCATTGCTGAAACCTGAGCTCTCATTTCCTCATGGGCATAAAATACATCATATAGATATATATATGTAATCCGACCTAAATCGTTAACATCAGCTTTAATGTATGAATTGATTACTTTTATTGAAACTACAGAAAATTAAATGGAATATCAGAATAAAAAGGAAGAAGTATGGCCCAGTTGCTCCAACAAATTAAGTAAAATTTTAGAGAATTCTGCAGCACTTTTCAGTATTCAATTGACTGGAAGACAAATTCTCCTTCCTTCCATTACCAGCCACCCAATACTTTTTCATAGATTCTTTGCATTCATTGGCCATTCAACTAAAAGAAAATTAACTTACAGAATAAGCAAGGCAGTATGGCAACGGAGAATAATTAATTAATCAGTGAAACATATGTACCGTTTTTTCAATAAAAATGGCAAAGTCATGGAAGCAAGACCATATAATGTCATAGTGAACATTTTTTCAAAATTAGTTTAGTAGTTTCACAGCAACACACATGAACACAAAGCAGTTCATTAGCTACTTTAGTTTCCTCCCTTTCCTCTTGTTTCTTTTTATGTATTCCCCCCACCAATGTCTTGAACTTTTAACAGAAATACAAAAAACCTACACCCCACCCTTCATAAGCTAATGTGTAGACTGAAAATATTTCATTTCTTCAAAAAAACAGTTTATTCTTTTGACCAGCCCTATACAAGCTATTCGTGAGAAAAGTACTTTCACTATATTGCACAAAATAGCTACACTCAGTCTTGTTACTCAGTGAAGCCTGTATTTCAGTAATAATCTTTCAATACTAATGATGTTTGTACTCAATGTAGGAGCAAAAACACTTCATTAAGTTAACCGTGTAATTCTTAGATATTTCCAACAAATTATAAAGTTTTGATCGTCTGAAAAGCACAACAGATAAATGAATAAGATACTAATCTTATATGATATTTATTTTCAAACCATTTGAGAAAACTTTTACCCACCCAGAGTGCATATATATTACAAACATGATGCATATATAAAATTAAATAGTTCAGCATCCCATTGTGATCGAGAAAATGCTGGAATATTAGTACCAATGTTTCACTCCTAGATTACTCAAAAGTAAGGTTAAGTCGTACTCTAAAGTTTTTGCTGTAAAAGCTGCTTTTTTTTTGGAAAACGGGAGGAAGGTTCGTACTTAGCGTGATTTATCGTCAACTATCTCTCTGTTATACAAGTGTAATTATTTTTCCAGCTATCTCGCTGACTATGATATTTTGAACAAAAGACACATTTGATAATAAAACTTAGAACAACAAAAACCAAATCAACCTCCAAGCTCCAAACCAAACAAGTATGGAAAAACACAAAATTGAAGAGCCAGCAGAACAAACACAAACAAAATATTCTAACAGTTTCTTAGTTTTATTTTAGCAGCTCTTTACTTGGGTCAACACCTGGAGACCATCTGGAAACTTCAGACAGCAGGGTAACACAGGCCGTAATCAGCCCAGCAATCTCTAACACCGGAAGAAACCTATCTGTCTTGCAGTCTGTTTACAACATCGGTATTTCTAACTCTCATCTCAGCTCTTGAGTTGATAATGTTTCCTGGCTTCCAGATAAGATTCCTTCTCTATCTGTAACTGTCTCTACAAAGCCCAAAGGAAGTTTTGCAACATTATAAAGAGTAATTAAAAATGTTCCTCTAAACTGAGATGCCTTCAGGGACCAGGATGAAGGAGAAACTTTCCTATATGACACAGCCAGAATCATCACCAGCACTAAGCTCTCCAAGCTTCAACCAGTACAGGCACTAACAGCAATAATAAAAAAACCTTTTAAATGAAGCATACACCATTTCCCAGAGGAATACATAAATTTGCTGACCCACAGATGGACCCGATTAATTCTGTAGACCTACCTATTTAAGTGAGTGAACAGGGGTGTAGCTGAATGGTGTTTGAACATGCTGTGCCACTACGATAAAAACAAACAAACAAACAAAACCCCAACCCCTGCACTTAAGTATGATGATGACATATATATGCAATTTGTCTGCTGGAAAAATTGAGTAAATCTGAAAGAATTACTGAAATAAAGGCATTTATAAAGCAAGCCTAACAGAGGACAAAAAAGCCACCCCCTCTACCCTCCCCCCAAAAAAACAAAACCAACCAACCAAACCAACAGATGATATAAACGAAGAATTTTTTTCTCTGAAGAAATGTGTTATAACCCTGTTTAGGACATAGCAGAGCAATTTCAACTTGACAGCTGACAACACGTGGTACTTACATAGAGTGCTATCAGCCGTCATACTGGCAGACAAAACAGCCCTGTGTGGTTCCTGCAGTTACATGGCTGGCCTGAGGCTTACGAATTCTCCCACTCATATTCTTTTAATATGTGCCTTTTCTAGCTTCCAAGATACAAAAATACAGGCTTCGAAAATTAGAGATTAACTCAGTCACTTGTGGAAGGAGGGGTCACAGCATGAACGATACAAACAAGGCACGTATTATGCACATGGTGGCTCTCTAACATTAAAAGAAAGCTTCAAAACTACATACGTTCTTGTTTGTACTCATCGGGCTCTAGATTTCGACTAACTTTTGCAATTAAATCTATCAAACTTCAAGCTCCCAACTAAAAATTTTCAAATGCATCACGCTCCAGAGTGTCTGAAATTAGAAACCACTTTACATGTTTGTCAAGTCCTCTTGTGTAATTTTTACAGCGTTGGTCTTTCTCCTGTGATAAGTGCTGCCATCCCCTTTCCATTTATGTGCCATGGCAGAAGAAAAAAATAAAGAAAATTCCTTCAGACAGCTCGTTCCAAACTACAGCATTTTCTTTCAGCAGTGGTTGCTCTTACCTTTCTCAGACATCTATTCTCAAGAGGGGGACAAGAGGGAATCAGAGAACATCTCCCTGCTGCCGTTCTTGCGGAAGGCTATAGCTCCAGCGGAGGAGCTGGAAACAGCGCAGCTGGTGCCCTGAAGGCCACCTGTCCTCGTTGTCGTGCTCCCGTAGGAGCTGTGCTCCGCACAGGAGCTCTGCTGCAACCAGCCTCCGTGTTCGAGCATTTGGTTGCACAATGGCTCTTTTCCAGCACTGCCTCCAACAGACATCAGCTAATCGTAAAATCTGAAAATATAAGTTCACATTACCTTTTAGGAAAAGAGAAAAAAGGAATAACTGTGTTTTAGCTGAGCATGGGGATACATCCAGTTCCTAATTTTTCCTAAGCACCTGAGGGTTGGAGGGGAGAAGACTAATTCTAAAACTCTGAGAAGTCAGTAAACCATTACGTTTCCCCAACAAACTCTTCTTTAAGACATGAATGCCTCCTATAGGATGGTCCAAATAAATATAACTACGGATAAAAGAGGTTTATTCCTGATATGCTACTAGACTATTCCTAAAACAAATTGTTTCAGGCACATAGTGGTGTTGTGGTGAGTGTCCTACCATGGAGACAGAAACATGTTTTGTGTCTTGTGCTCCCCACCTCTCAGAACTGATTCACCAGAACCTAAGAGAGAATCTAAAAACAATGTGGTTTCTTAAAGAAGACTACAGAAGGAGAGAGAAGCGCAGTTCTCAATTTATATGAGTATAATTTAAAAAAATGATGTGATGCATGACACCAACATTGTTTATCTGTACATGTAAACCAATGGACACTGAATGAAAAACCTCAAGTGGGAGACAACGAACAGCTGGATTAGAACTGCAGGAACTGTAATTCCTTTTTTCATTCCAATGGCTTCATTCACCTACAGAGAATGATGAAAGCTATGAAGCCATCCAGATTTCAAATCCAAAATTGCTGAGAATGAGGGAAAATGTTCCAACTCAAGCCTGCCTTTGCCATGTAATAACACTGTAGGTAACTATTTTAATGAACTGCTTCCATGTCTGTTGACTTGAATTCCTATCTTATCTTTAAAAAGAAAAGACAGGGAGGACCCCAAATTGGCATTTCCCAGTAAATGCAAAATATATTTAAAATATATTATATATTTAGGTGACAAACAGTTAAAACAGAAGTATGAACGCAGTTCAAAGAAAATAGTGCATTACAAATAAAAGTCATATACTGGGTATAAAAGGAATATGCAGAGCCTTAAGTATAAATTACACTTGAGTGGTATAATGCTAGGGGCAGATTAGAATTCTTTATTTTTCTCTTTCCGTCAGTTATATAAGGGAGAATATTTTTCCAACTCAAGTTCTATTTTGCAAGTAACGTTTAGGAAGCGTGTAGGATTTTGTTTACTTAGTTTTGCAAAACATCCTGGTTTGGTATTACATTCCTACCACAGGCCCTTGAAAATTAAAACGTGTTCAGAGAGAAACGTAAATACTTGACATCGGTCTGTGAACATTGTAAGTGCTCCCTCTTTTTTCTCAACCCCACATGAACACCAATACTTACATTTCACAAATGTGTATTTCTGATTGTTGTGTTACCTTCTATATCTTATAAATAAAATCAGCATTCTCTGAAGAGACGACGGTAAAGTTTCCAAGTAAACTCTGAATTTCTTCTCCTTGAACAGCAAAGATGAAGACATCTGGAAGACAAATAAGAATCTACCCTAAACAAACACTAATATAAGCATCCAGGGAGATATTTCTTATGCTTCCCTTGAAGAAGCAAAAGCATCTCTGAGCAAATAATTACTGGAAGAGAATAATCTGAATCAGCATTGAGAAAAACATAATGAATTCTTCCTCCTCAAGAAGCTATGAAATACTTCATCGTGCGTTTCCCAGTATTTTAACTTGGGGTATAAATTACTACTTCACTTTCTGCCTGGAAACGTGCCTTCCACAATCCTGTCTGCTTCTAGACAGGATTGTGGAAGGCACCTGCACACGGTCACATCCTCAGAATTAGATGATCAAGCATTTTGTTTCGTTGTGGCTAACTTCTATCTTTGATTCACCTGCAAGATGCTATGGACTTTTTACATGAAGAACAAACAGTTTTAGTCATGAAGTAGAACAGGTTTCATTGCTATTGTTTTGTGTATTTAACCAAGTTTCATATTTTAAGATTTACCTTGAAAATAATCGTACCAGGCTTGTGATAATCACATTTTAAAACACACATTATTCTAGGGAGGTTTCATGAAAAATTACATGTGTGGGCAATACCACTCGAAGTACCTTTAGTTAAGAATATTTAGTTACAACACGAAAATAAAATTATTACTCTCTGAAAAAAAAAACCAAACCCCAAAACCAAACTATCCCAAATACCACCACTTATTATTACTGTGCTGGACAACCATTCATTCCTAAGAATCCCACTGCATTTGGGTACTGAGATGTATTTTCAGATCTGGCCATAAGTTTTTCAAGTGAGGATGCAAGTAACCATAAGGGATGACAGGAGGAAATGACCTGTCAGTTGCCAGAAAAAAAACTTTACACCAAGTCATGCGCTTGCTATGTTTATTACAAGTCAGTTATTCCTTTGGGTTTGAGGGAATTTTATTTTTTTTTCCTGCCACCAAGCTACACATCTTGCATTTTAATATTACTACACTGCATAACACAGTGCCTTTCAACTAGTAAGGGATTTCATTTCCTGAATGCGAACTAGATTGCAGAAGAGGTTAATAAGCAGAATAGAGAATTAGGTATTTCATGTAGGCTATAAATTTAACAATGTGTGTTTGTTTTTCTTTCTGGCTCTTATCCAGTTACTCTTCTTTGTACATAAAGCCTTGGTCCCCAGCACACCAGTGAGTTGTTGTAAAAAACACAAAATGTTCTGAAACCTCATAAAAAGAGAGAAAAGCAGCAACAATTAAAACACACATATTGAGCCATCTCCTGTATGACTGTTTCTCATAAAAGTCAGTTTTATTTCACTTCTAAAATGACTCACTCGAGCACAAAATGACTGATCATTGCATTAAATGTTGTTCATAGCATATATTTAAGCCAGCTAATCAAAGACAGCCCGTTCTACATTTTATCAATATTCTGTTTCATGATTAGCAAACAAGCTGTCAGCCTCACTATGTTGTCTCACAGTTAGGTTAATCTATGTAATTTTGATGAGAACAACAAAATTCTTAAGTGAACTATTATATTCTGTAAAACAAAGCTACATAAAGCAGCAGGGCATTTTTAACTTTGACCTGCCTGTTACAGGAGACAGTACACTTCAGACTAGAAAGCAATGAAGTGTATGCATCAATCTGCATTGGGTGACTGTGAGTCAAGTAACAGCACGCAATACGACCACATCTAGCATGGTATAGAGCAAAGTCACGTGTGTACCTTACTCAGCTCAACTTAGTTAAAGGCTGTTTTCAGGTTTTTATCTCTTTCCCTTTCCTTTTCTACATGGCACATTACGAGAGATCTGAACTGGAACCCAGAAGAAGAAGATATGCTCCCCCAGCACATCTCCACTACCTCATGAAAGCTGGAGAAAAAAAACAGCAACATGTATCACCTAGTGGTCTACACATGCTGTGCATCAAGAAACACACAGAAACAAACACTTCCCTCTCCCTCTCTCTTTCTCTCTTTAAAAGGATCCAAACAAATTCTTTTTATTCCAGGCAGCTGAGGAGTGTTAGAAATAAAACAACAGCTTTTTAAAACTCTAAATGTACTAGAGAACACTGGGGAACTGAAAAGTACCATATCCCTGAAGAATGAAAACACAATATAAATCTAAAGCTTAGGAGGAAGGGAACATCCCCAAGATGAGGCTGTGTATTTTAGCCTAGGTACACGTAGCTTCCCTTATTTCTAACAGAGAAACACTGAAATTCAGTTTTTGAAATGCTGATTTAATTCAAACCGTATCCACAGTTTTTAAATCTCACCTTTTCAGCTGCTGATTTGGGATTTTAGCACTGCAGAGCAGCCAAGTTTAGACGAGCAAGACAACAAATGCTTTCAAGACTTCCTGTTCTGCTTGACTTACTCACTTGGAGAAAATTCAAACCAATAAAAGAGAACAAAAGGGTACTTTTTTTCCCAGGCTATAGTTTCTCTGTTTCACTGATTCCTGACCATCCTATTAAGAAAACTTCCAAGCTCACCAGCAAATGCAATAAACATTAGACACACTACTACTTCAAGAAGTCATTCTACAAACTCTCTGCCTTAAAAGTTTATCAATAGTCTCTGTGTTGGGGAGACTTTTTATTTTCTTTTATTTCACATTCATTGGTGGAGAACTGCTAAAAAAAAAGGACACTGGCCTGCAATTACTGCTTGTTACAGTTTCACCTGCTTGTATTTGTGGTTTCCTTGAATGTCAAGCTCACTCCTTAGCAGGCTACTGTCACCCCTGGCTTTCAAACCTTCCGCTAAAGGCATTAACCCTTCCCTAGTGCAAAACCCAGAATCAAAGCCTACTTCAGTCAAGTCTTCAGAATTGTCCATGCTTTAAGGAACAAAATACAGCTGTTCCAGTCAGGTGCACTAACTGATTTGATCACGTACAATATTATGCATGCAACATATTTCATGAAATTGTTCTCTAGTAGTTCTACTAAGATCTCTCCGCAAGAGCACACTCTTCTGTTAGGCTGCTAGAATTTAGGAACAGTAACAACAGTCTAGTGGCTAACCTGCAAGCAGAGGCAATTTCCATATGCTACTTGATATGCACAGAGTTTTGTAGATACACTGTTAGGAATGAGGTGTTAATGGTCCCCCTCTATGGGAGTTGGAAGCAAATATGTTAACTGATCTCATTTAAATAAATGAATGCTAAGCACTCAGATTAAATTCCTCTGTATGGTAAAATCACAAAAGAGGATGCCTGGCGCTACCACCTGAGACAAAGTGGTCAGAGAGAAGCCTGGAGCTAACAGGTGTAATTCCTACATCACTTCAAAGGCGCACAGTGGAGACAAAACTACCGCACAGAAGTGAGAAGGATAGCTCTGCACTCCTCAAGCAGCACGGACTCAGTCCAGTGCAGTCCTTCCAGAAAAGCGGGAGGAGGAATGCTGCTTATTTTGCTCCTGCCACTCTTCAAGGAAAGAGAAAACAATTATTTTTTTTACAAATAAATGAATCGCAGCAAGAAAATCCCCCAACTTGCTGTCCCTATTTCTCAGCCAAACAACCACCACCTTACAACCTTACACTTGAATTCGGCTGCTGTTGAGCCAAGCAGACAGGAATACCCCTATCTGACGACTGATTTGAGCCCTAAGAGCATTCTAAGACCCAGTAACCTTGTGGTTGTGACTTTCAGCAGGTTCTTTATGGAAGGAAACAAAACTCCTTGCAGCAGCCACTCATCTTAAAGAGCATCCAGGAATTCTAGTTTTCAGGCTAAAAACTGACATTTGACAAGTTACTGCTCAGTGAAGCATATGGCGGGGTTAGTCGGTCAGTAGTAAGCATGTTCCCTAACTGCACAGGGGAGGTTTATGCTTCTTCACTGACAACCTTGCTAGTTGGTCCAAGATGATCCCTTTCTTCAGGATATAGTTCTACCCTACAGAAAGTACCATTAAAATACAGTACCTGTGTCGTGGTTTAACCCCAGCCAGCAACACAGCACCACGCAGCCGCTCACTCGCTTCCCCCCACCCAGTGGGATGGGGGAGAGAATCGGAAAAAAAAAGTAAAGCTCGTGGGTTGAGATAAGAACAGTTTAA
>JAVKLA010000039.1:19703183-19745662 GCA_034782735.1 Sagittarius serpentarius | reverse complement strand
TTCTTCTCATACCACACTGAAAACACAGCGCTGTACCAGCTACTAGGAAGACAATTAACTCTATCCCAGCCGAAACCGGGACAACCTGATACACAGAAATCTTGAGACACTGGGTAGATTAAATGGACCTAGAACTACATGGTTTTGAAGCCCTCTGTAATTCTTTAACACTATCAGTAAAAGATGTGAAAGCTGAACTCCTTCCATGTAAAATTATTTCATTCATTTTTCTGATAAAAATAAATTCTTTTAGCATAACAGAGTTTTGCTAAATAAGCTCTAAGGAGAGGGCTAATTTGATTTTTACAGAGGTTTGGTTTTTTTCCAGGCACAGAAAAATACCGCAGGCTCTCCTCAGCATACTTCGCAATATTTTCTCTCTTTTTTCAATGGAAACCCACCACAGACACAGTCCTTCACGGGCACACAGTATATACTGCTATTCCAGGCTAATTACATAGCCAGCATAGTGGATCAGAATATTGCAACATCAAATGTAAATGAATAGGAAGAGGGACATAACTGAGGTAACAATAACCTGTTGTATATTAAACCAGAAATTGAAATTAATAGGTAGGTAGCATACATTTGTACTATTTTATCTGTTCCTGATTATCACTGACCTGAAAACTAAGACGCCTGTCATCACGTTAAAAGCCATCATTAAGTATCAGCTTGGTTTTTTTAAACTAACAATGCCATATTAAACAAACAAGTTCTCCAAATTTTAAGAACAAATGTAACACTTAACTTTGTAAGGACATAAAATGCTTTCAATTCTTACTTTACATCCAAATGTCTCCATGCATAATATTCATTAGACTGAATTAAAACGGCCATTTTGGATGCTAGGTCAACTGTGGCTACCTTTGAAGTTCTTCATGAAGAGTAACAATTTGGTTTTGTCTGACTACCAGGTAGACTTTTCACAACAGCTACGTCAAGAAACAGACCCCGCAGTCTATCAGTGCTCTTGAGTGCGACGAGCACACGTTCATAGAGCAGACTTAGAATAGGTGCGTTTCTTAGAATAATTCAGAGATCCTCTCTCACGGGTTGCTCACAGATCTGCCAGAAGAACACTTCATTTCACGACGGCCCCAACTGTCCACCACCCCCTTGACCAGGCTGGCAGGATTGTGAGTCTGCACTACAGCTTCCCCAGTTCAGTCTACGGAGCTAAGCCTCAACAAGCTGATCAAGGTGGGTCCGCACTACAGTATCTGAGAACAATGCGAGAAGGTGGGCTGAAGCTGGATTATTCTTCCTTCCTCCATGCAATACTGGCTGAGCCAGGAAGCTGGGGACAAGGATGTGTGATCTGAGCACTCGGCCTACTTCAGCTGCTAACACAACTAGCTTTCCTGCAGCTCCTGCCTCCTCTTTATGAGCCTGATAAGCCTGCTTAACCAAGAGACAAAGTGCCAAGATCCACAGGAGGAAAACTGAGAGAAAACAAAAATAACCTACCTACAAAGCTGAAGCTATTGCCATCAGAAAGCATTAAACATTAGTAAGTTTACAGGGTGATTTACAAGCTGTTCCGAGAAGAGAGGATATCTGAAACCCTTCATGTTCTTCCTTTCTTACGACAAACAAATGCCTAAAGCTGAACAAATAAGAGAAAAGAAAATCTTGTGTGAATTTTTAATTAAAATTAGGGCAAGAAACACTCAACGCAAAGCGCCCTTGTCTTTGAATATTGTAATATAAAAGCTTCCTAGCAGCATATCTATTTGGATCGTGATAAGAAGTGATGCACTCAGCACTGAGTAATGCAGATACTGACAAAACCAGAAAGCCTGTACTCAAAGAAAAAGCCCCCTCCCCCATCAATGTCTTTTGCCCAAGCATCACTTCTACAATATGCCTCTGGGGAGAAATTTCTCACCAATTTCAGAATGCTGCAATTTTCTAGCAAACCTGTTGCCAAAAGAGAGAAAACATTTATATATCTCAGATGTACTTATTTTCTTGTATGCTGTCCTGTTGAGCTAAAGGATATGCAGAAGTGATCCTCTTCATTGCGGATACGAGGTTTGCTTGCAGTTAAAAATGAACTGGTGTGTACAAGGTTGACGAAGAGCTATTAGATGAAGCGTTATGTGACACTGCACACTTACAGTAGCAAGGACAAGAACCATACTACAGAAGTTTTTTAAAAGGGAAAAAACCTCTCGTTTTTCTGGTTTTAATAAGCTTATGTTGCAGCTAAACGCTGCACAGATCAGGAGAGTTCCTTGTGTTATCAAAAACACAGCAAAATAAAGGAAACAGGGACTCTGTTAAGAAGCTAAGGTGAGAAGGGAGCAGCTCCCATGCACAGTCCTTAGCTAAACAAATGCACGATAAAAGAAAACAGAGAGTCATCTGTTCCCTCCTACCCATATAGTCATGCAAAAGCCATTTTGCATCCGTCTTTACCCATCTGTAATACTACAGAGCTATCTCAGACTTGAATAGCATAGTCCTTGTCCAACGCCTGTGATCTAGCAGTAGAAGATCATCTCCTTTCATTAATATATCATATCAAAATGCCGTATGATTCTTAACTCATATACGGGAAGGACGTAACAAAAGAGAAAATACTGCTTGCTGTTTGTGCATCTTACAGTGACCTCACCTAGTACCCACATTTTGCACAAAGCGTAACAACTGCATGAAAGTATATGCTAAGAAAATAAATCACAGAACTGAAAAAAGACTCATTTTTATAACAAGCAACATTTGATTTTCTTAATTACATTCTTGGTTACTCTGGTCTTTCTGTTACCTATAAGGTTTCAAAGGTCCTTGAATGATGATAAGAGACAAAACTTCCAGTGAAAAAATATATGCATATTTCCACCCAGTATCAGAAAGGAAGGGACACAAAATAAAAACTTCCATTGCAGTTTTTAGAAAAGTTTATTCTAAATGGACCAAGGCCACCTGAATGTCACATCTGTCACAAACTGTTCAGGGTTTACAATACTCCTAAATTTCACAAGTAAGCTGGATTACAAGAGCAGTAACCCCTTTTTAACTTTGTACTTCATGTAATAAGAGTATTATCTGCAATCTATTTTTAACTGAATTCCAAGTTTTCTGTTGTAAGAGCCTTACATAGCTGAGTCGTGTATTATCAGCATTCTTCTGACCCTTACTGCCCTTTTATTCTCCAGAACATTCACTAGAAATTCACAAATAATTTTATGACATTTAGCAAGTCACCTCAGCACTGAAGTAAAAGTTTTTTTAAGAGAGCAGTTGAAAGAAAATGATAATGGGAAGGTTATAACAAAAGAAAGAAAAGTGATTTCAATATCCAAGAGTATACAAACAATTCAGTCCCAACATCCTAAAATATTGAGACATAAGATACCAGGTTTCATGTTAAAGGAAACTGGAGAAAAAAATTGGATGAAATGGATGAAGAAATTCTAAGAAATAAGGCATTTCTGGGGAAACTGGTGGTGGAAGGAGGAAGACAGCACACTTTTTATGCTAAGAAATAAACTGCTTTTTGTGAGGAACTTTCCCAGTGGAGTTTGCGAAGTTCCCCTGTTGCAAGACCAAGGAAAGCAGCCATCTGCAAAACCTGTTTCTCTTGCACTCACCTCCCTTACAGGTAGGTAGGTCTGGGTCTTCAGCCTGTGCTGACACCCCCCCTGCACCCCTAATGCCACCTCCTCTTTTTCCAGACCTCCACCTCACCTGGCAGACAAGGAAAAAAGACAGGAGTTCATACAAAGCCAGCAGATAATGCTTAGTTTATGAGAAAGTGATGCAATGCTGCAGCGGAGAGAGATGGAGGTTTGTGCTAAAACACTGGGTTTCCTGGGTTATGGAGGTCTAAGTGGGCCACCTGATTCTCTGTTTCATTTGCATCCCTTTAAATAATGCTGTCCCACGCTCTCTGCTTCAACACAGGACTAAAAATCTCCTAAAAGTACCTGAGATAAAGGGAACAGTTCCTGTCTTCTCTCTCACGTTGATCTTGTTTTAGTTCCTTATTCATTTATTCCCCTTTCTCTCCTTCAATCTGAAATAAAAGTAATTCCGAGAGGAAAATGTTTGCTCAGAGTAAACCTTGTATCAGAAACATGGGATGTTCAAGGGCTGAAAAGAAATGATGGCTCATAGGAAGTGAAAACAATAATAATTCATTTAATATGTGCTCCAGATCCTCTGCACAGTGCATTAATATGAGCCTTTTAAAATTCAAGCAATAATTTTGTATGTCTTTTGCTTTCTAGCCTGTGTGAATCACCACCCTCTCTTGGACTAAGAAAAGACAGCAATATTATCCACACTTTCTGGATGAAGTACAGAAGATTAAGTGTCATGCCACAAATCAGACAAAAGTCTTCAGATGAGCTCCTGAACCAAAGTCTGGTACTTTAACCATATGATAATTTTCCTTTGCCAGGTATTTAAATTTTACCCCAGTAGTTCAGGAGTTCCCATTAGCACAGAATTCATTCCAGCACCTGTCACCAATGAAAGTGAAAGAGATTAGAGTTCATGAAGAGGCTCCCATCTGTCTCCTCATTATCATATTTTCCCCCTACTGAAGATGGGACGTGGCTACAGAGCGCTGCCGAAGGAACTAAGAGTGCGAGTGGAAGGGAAAGAGCAAACACCACGTTGCAGAGGCCACAGCAATTTTCAGAAAACAATAGAGGAAGTCTTTGTAGTTTCACTTGGCTCTGCCTGATGTAGACACCAGCCTGGGTGTTGGAGATAATAAATATGAAAGACTTGAGGGTGAAGACATCACAGGACGGGTTTCTGGAGAACTGCCATTTTGTCTTGGCATACATTCATTAGATTTTAAATCAAGGTGACAGAAAGAATTAATCTGTATTTCTAATATTTTTGTAAATAATGCTTCCTTACTATTCTCATGCACTGAGTTTTATACTTTACAACTGATTTGCAGCTACTGACTTTACTTTGCATGCTTGTACGCACACTGCACATCTTTTAAGCTAACACACTTGCCCTCTCCTTAACCCTTAAGGGGACAGAGGTTTAAGGGGACATGGGCTGATTTTACCCAGATGACAGTCTCTCACATATCAGAAAGTAGCAGCATAAAATGTAATACCTGAAAGGAATCATGATAAAGCAATACAGGGGAACCACAGGTCCCAGAATACACGGCTTCATGTTGCTCAGAGGCTCTTCTCCCTATAGGCGCAATAATACCACAGCAATGCGGATTATATAGCCCGTTTGCAATGCTTCCTTGATACAATGGTAAACGCTGTCAAGGTGTGAAAGATGAATCTTAAGATATCCACTCTTTGTGCATACACCTTGGAATTAAATGAAAACCAAGTTAACAGATTTTCTTCAAGAGTTACTTTGTTATTAGTATGATATTGTTATCTACTACTCAAATAATGCTTAGCATGTTACACGTGGATGGAGGAGATAGTGCTCCTGCACTTTCCAAAGGTATATACAGGAAGCAGGGATGTACACGGTACATGTGTGGGTGTACACAGGTGTATTTACGCCCCTTTCTACACGCAGTACAGAACTACTAGAACTACACAGTTCGTACTTTACCTTCTTCCAAGTCCTGTTCCCAGTTTTAACCTGTGGATATTGATGGTATCTGCCCAGTAAACCCTATTACAAATCAAAATAGCTTCTTGAGTCAGTACAGGTAAGATTAATACCATACAAACAGACAGCCTGTGTTTCTGCCAGACAGGAATGTTCATTCCATTAAGTCCAGTTTTTGTCATTTTACATTAATTTTTAACATGTTTCTAATGAGATTCTTGGAATGCCTGGGAGTCCATGAAAAACAAAATCTTCAGAACCTGAGTTTGGAAACATCTTTATCTGCCTTGGGTTTATGCTCCTTGAGGATTAAGTCCAATCTTGGCATTCTGAAGACCCCTATATTCCGGTCTTTTGCTGGCCTGTCCAGCAGGGAGATGCTCCTATGTGGAAGATGTGAGAAACTAAATCTAATCTCCTAAACCAGAAGATGACCTAGTCCCAAATAAATGTTGAGGGGATTCTGATTACTAAAAATGATCTTCTGGGCAGCTAGAAACTGTAACTTTTGTCTCATATGAGCCTGGATATTTCATCCTTGTATTAGAGGAATAGGACAAGGACCTTGAATGCCAAGGACTTTGGAAATGGAAAGCCAGTACGAACACACTACTCCATTAAAGTTAATTTCAAAACCCCTACTGACTTCACTGGGGCAAAAATTTCATTCTTCATCCTGGGATATTTAACAAATGCATGTCATAACTCATCCCAGCTTATCCCAACAAAGGTCTTCCTCAACAGGACCCAGCTGTGCCCGAAGCATGCTAGCAACAGCTTAGCTTCTTGGTGTAAGAGGCATGTGATCTATTTCAATCAATCAATGAGCTATATAGATCAATATGACAGGAAGGTTCAGTATTACAAAACTAAATAATGACTGCTTTCTGAAAACTCTATTTAAACTTTAAGTCTCAGTTTCCCATCTGTGCTGAATCTGCAATACAGAGCACAAAGCTAAGCAAGGAGAAGGAAAAAATAAAGAATTAATCATTGGTAGCAAGGCCAAAAGCAAACAGAAGATCCTACACCTTATGCTCAGGAAAAAGCAGCAATGCAGTAAGGAAAGCAAAGTAAATGCAGAAAAAGTATGTTTTTATTTCACAACTTAGTTTTAACATTTGAAAATGCATTTAATAAGTCTCACCTGATTTAAAAATTATGATAGAAAATTAATGTCCTGATTATGTAGGTGGTCACGCCAATGATCACTTCCATGATGAAGAAATAACATCAGTGTACATGAACAGTCAGCCATGGGAGTTATTTTAGTATTCTAAGCAAAAGTTATTTTTAGGCGCTGATATATAGACGTTATATAAAAAGGTGATCAAAATAACTCAGAACTTCAAAATCAGAGTGGTATAAGCTATGCAGTTAAAGTCTAGGATTCAGAAAAGTTTTCTGTTGTCTTCATAACCTGTAAGTCTGTACTGCAATACATATTATAAATTATCAAAGTAAGCTTTTAAAACTTAACAGCAGTGCAGCAAGTGGCAGACAAAGTAAATTTTATTTTTTTGTAATATTCAGGCTAGAAATTTCGAAGTATTTTGATTTATTGCTGTTATTTTTATTGCAAGATTTTAAGGCCAGAACAGACTATTATCTCATCTGATCTAGCTTCTTGTCTTTCACCAGTCATTAGCTCTCAGATCTCAGCCAGATCTCTCTATGAAGAGCTCTAAGAGGGAGCATTACGGTTCTGACGAAAATGTCAGTCACTGAGCTGCCAGATATGCCAGAAGCTCCTACAGTGGAAGAAGCCTGATCAAGTGACGTGCCTGCAGATGAACTCTCAAATACTAAATATGCCTTGCCATTACAGGAAGAGACTGAAGTTTAAAACTGCTATTAATCTGGAAAAATGTTTCACCGGCCTTACCTTTCTTCATTTGATTTTTGTGTATGTTCACAAATGTTCCAAATACAAGTAGGATTTATATGCAGAGCTACGTAAGCTGTCTGTTTAAAGAGCTCATTCCTGTTTTAACAGACAGATACACACCCCACCCCCCATTAAAATTTAACACAGTATCTCAGGAATCTAGCAGAGTAGTACAAAAGCCTTATTTTGATTACACCGTTCTGACAGTAAAAGCAAGTGAAATTCCTATTGGCAACAGGGAGTCTAGGAAAAAGTCAAGCAGAAATCTCAAGCCTACTTCTAGTGAAGTCATGAGGTTCTAGCACGGTAGGAGGCTGAAGGCTCTGACTCACGCTCACTAAGCAAACAGCTGTGCCAATGTAAAGCTGTACTTCCCCCAGCTGTTCATTATCACTTGGCCAGATGTTACCACCCCTGTAGCGGAAAATGAAACACGTGACATCACCTTCTCTCTTTCAGCACTATCTGGTGTTTCAGCACAAAGTTACCCTGGCTGTCCACTTGTATGAACTATGAATAAAACACAGACCCCAGTTTCCCACGCTAACTCACGTTACCAGAACAAGAGTTGCCATAGCTCCACTGTTAGATCACTGAATCCAGTTGCATTTCCAGGAGCAGTGTTTTCTGTTCAAAGTTCAGACACACACAGGTAACCGAGTAGCGATTCTTCTACCTGTAAGAGAGCTAACAGCTAATTGTATTAAAACCAGAACTCACAAACCTAATTTTGCTAGATTTCTCTGAAAATCTGAGTCTGTCTGGCTGTACTTAAACTGGTGTGCATTATGTGTCTTCCCTGCATAGAGTCAGCTCTCACTGCAGAGTTAATCTGTTTCAATCCATTTTTCTGTCTATGCTAGGGTTTAAGTGAGGTGAGCAACCAAAGCCTATCTGTAGCATAATACTCCTTTTCTACTTGTTATGACCTCTGAGGGTCTTTGGGCTCTGAATTACAACAATACAATTTCTCTCTGCTCCAACTCATGAAAGGTCCTCTGTAAAGACAAGACAAGACTGGTGTAATGTGAACTTTTACAGAAGTTAGTTGTTTTAGCATCAGTCTCCAGGGACAGCAGGCCTTGGATATTCCAAGATCAAAGAGTTCTTTTTAATCTAGCAATTAATCATCTTCTCAGCATATTCACAAATAACAAGCATAGTTAAAATCTTAATGCCAAGGTATTACAAAATAGGCCTGCATATATCCCTTACTGCTCTCGCAATACAATCTCAGTCTTTGAAATTGCTTGATCCAAAGACTTAGCGATACCGATACTGGTATTACTGTGATACGTCCTCCAGCCTAATTAATGCAGATTTCTGGTCCACAATATTCTACCTTTTTCTTGACTATTCAATACTCAACAGCAGCAGCAAAATCAGAATTTTATCATGCTCTTAGCTGAAAGAAGACAAGCAGACAGATCTTAGTGGCTATTTATTTCACTGTGGCAGTAAAGCCTGCCTCCTATTAAGGCGTTTGTTACAACCTCAATAAAAGTTTAGATGACCTCTAAAAAGATTCAACAGAGAACTAGATGCCAAAGCCAAGCGTTAGGGTACAATATGTCAGGAATCCTTCCAAGGCCGAGAGGCAGCTTTAGTCTTTTACTCCCGCTCATGCGCAGTGACAGACTACTGCCGATTTGGAAGCGTTACAGAACAAGCTGCAGGTCAGGTTAGTATCTGGAGTTAATACATGACCACACAGACGAATGCTGGTAGAAGGGGGTTTGGCAAAAGTAACACCATGAAGTGCAACAAGAGATGTAGGAACAAAGAATTTACATGCTCGTGTGTAAAAAGTAAGGACAAGCAAACAAACTGTATTAAAAGTGCAGTTTAGTAGATGGGACCGATGCAGTCAGTAATGGCTTCTGTTCCAAGAGAATATGCTTCAGATTTATTCATACTTCGAAAGGGTACAGTGCCGTAAGTGTTTGGGACTTAGCTTGCATTTACCAGCTTGCTTTACCAAACATTCATGAAGATTCTCCTCCCTCAGAAGGCATGAGACTTTTCATGGGTAGGATGGTACAAGAGAAGAATAAACATACATTATCCAAACAATCACAGCTGGAGCTGTTACAAATTCAGAGCAAAAATAATTACTTTTAGTTATAAATAGCCAAGACGTCTTCATCCACAGTGTTCGGCGAATACATATGCATACCAACAGGCAGAGCACGCTCATCAGTGAATGACACTGCACGTAAGACATGGATAGGATGGCTGAGAAGGGAGGAAAAAAGAAAAGTACTATCTGCTCCAGGCGTTTTAGAAGATGAAACCAGAACAGGACTGCAAGAAATATACTGCTATATACACCCACAGGCAATTGTTCTAGTGTATCACTTTAACACAGAAAACGTCAGCAACACCTGAAGTTTTCCAGATCACCACAGAAAATTACTTAAAAGATACCCTGATATACTGTAATGAAGACTGACATCATCTTCATGGCTGGCAGAAGTGGTGCTGAATATTTGTTATCTAGTTTTGAGTAGAAACATTAGAATCTCATTTTTCTCCCGATCTTAATTTTTGCTGCTATTAAAATATTTTTTAATATACAAATAAAGACAAAATAAGAAAAAATTTCCAGTCGCTTAGCATTTTGGTTTTATTCTTTTTGCTATGTACAATCTTGTCCAATGCATTTCACTGTGAGAAGGACTTGAAGTTTCTGAGGCAAGGGGTTCCCAAGTAAGACAAAGGACATAATTGTCTGAAACAAGAACTAGGCTACACCATAGGTAAAGCTGAGATTCCTGCCACAGCAAACAAGCTTGCAGTAACTGAGCATGCACTAGTTCCTCAATAATTCTCTATAAATATGTCCATAATTCTATTAAGTTATAATTGTGGGATTCACTGAAGTATTTTAAACTTTATTAGAGTCCCATCAACAACAAGATTTTCAGGACCTGTAAGAGTTATTTAACTTTTTGTAGCCTTTCAGTCATTTTTATCCCATCTGCTATCCATGCAACTGCTGTGCTGTTGGACACGTATAAAACCACTACACTCCTGGGAATGGCTGCCACAGAAGAGGTTCCACACACATAGGCCCAACGGCTACACATACAGTATTAAATTTAACAGCACAAAGGAATAAACAATTACTGGACTAAAATTCAATTGCCTATACTATGAAATTGTTAGAATAGTTCTGGTAGAGTTACCAATAAATCCTGTATCAGGATTTAGCTCAGACCATGGGCTATTCCCAGCAGATATTCTGGCTTTTTTGAATCTGTTCTGGAAGCTCAGTGAACTTGAGAGTATGAACACAGGCTGTTCCATGCCTCTGATTTATTAGCATAGCTACAGCCTATCAGTCTTTAAATTAGGGTAGCAGGGGTGGGGTAATCAGTCATAGTAAATGAACGCGCAGAATGCTAGACATGCGTGTATACATTTTACTTTACTATGCACAGACTTGCCGAACGGGACACAGTATATTCACAATTAGCATGTACCAACTGTCAGTTGTCCCTGTATGAAGAGCTGTTGCACCGTTCACAAGAGAAGCAAAGTTGATTTAATGGAACAAGGAAACATGAGGCTATCACAGTGGAACAATATTTTGCAACAGCAAGAGAGCCAGAAAAACTGCATCCGGCCTTGGATCCATTGAAATGGTCACCATGGATAGGTCTGGTTACTGCAAACTATTAATAAAATGTAGCCATATGCCATCCCCCATTACTTTCTGCTTTTTTACCTTCTGCTTTTTAAGGGGAAAAATCTTCCAGCTCTGGAATAAACGGGTAATTTCCTGACTAGAAGTTTTAAGAACACAAAGCTCACTCTTGCTGAGCCAAGTAGTCTCTTTACAAAAAGAATCACACTTTAACATTCTGGAGTACCTCTGCAGCATGTTCTTCTAATCAACCTTTCACTGCAGTACACTCATCTTTTCTCAACCCCACATACAGAGAAATAACTACAGTAAACATTTTGGCTTAGATTGCTTTTTCTTCCCACCTTCACCATTGTTTGCCAGGGTCAAACGTAATTGGGTGAGGAAGAAGCCCTTGCAACCACGAATGGAATAAGAAGTCAATAAGAAGCATTATTCCTATACAAACAGCATCTCTTATACTCCAGGAGAAAAAAAAAAACCAAACAAAAAACAAACAAAACAAACAGGAAACAAACTAACCATCACATTTTTAGTTCAAAATGTATGTGAGGTAAGGGCATATGCTTGGAAATCTTTTGAAAAACTTAATTAAAACTTGTCATACAAAAATACACTTGACAACTAAAGCAGCATTAAAATAGTTTCTAGGAGATAAATAATTTACAGATTTTCACAGTTAACAATCTGCTTTCTGGAAACAAACTTCACAGTTTACTATAAAATGATCAAAGAGGGATTAGGTAGCTATTCAATTTACTGGAAAAAGATTACACCATATCAATGAGATTGAGAAAATGACTAAGGAGCTGAGTATGTTAGAGAAGATGTAATGAATCTAAACAGTGATAGAAATTCACTGGGTATGGAGTCATTAATGTTAATTTTATGAATATTAAAATCACCAAGGGGAACAAATTTGCTGGCACTAAAACTGATAATGGCTAAACAGTCCAAAAGATTTAATTTCTAAAAAGTTTAACAGATACATTTTCAAATCTGAATTTGGAGATTCTTTGCAACATATGATATCAAAAGCCTAAAATACACAAGGTTCTTTCACCTTCTACAGATTTGTCTACAGGCTAGAAATAACTTCAGTGGCCACCCAGTATCCTTTGACAGTTAAGCATACAGTAACAAGAGCATAAAATATAGACTAGTGTCTTTTATCTGGATGGGCTACGGAGATCCCATGGCTTGGTGCTCACTGAAAGCAAAGGGGGTTCCAAAACCTGCAGTGGAAAAGTCATCTGTCAGTGGAAACACCTTTCTGGCATTTTAGGATTTTTCTCTAACCCTGTGCTGGTTGCCAGCATTATACCTCTCCCTGTTCTTTGGGCAGAGGGCATGGTAGGATCATTTTATGAGATACTGGTCTTCCCCTTTACTTGGAATGTCTGAAATGTTGTGTACAGCACACAAATCTAAAAAAAAAAAAAAAAAAAAATGCTTTGAATAAAAGAAAGCCTTTGCAGTGGAAGTGAGGTTACACAGAAAAATAATGTTCAGTTTTACATGATTGTAGTTTACTATGAAAAATTGTGCGCAGTCTCTAACGTTGGCCTCAGGACCTGATCTTATTACTAACCTTATCTGATCCCTCCTGGCCATTCCAGGAGGAAGTTAAAACAGCAAAATGGTGCATGTGAATATGCTACATGTACAGAAACACAAAATGAGATTTGAGATAACACAGCTAACTCCACCCTGAAACAGCGGAGTGAAGTCCACATTTGAAAGAATAAAGAATCTCTTTCCTTTTTGTTCCAGAAAACTTAGCGTTATTCTCTGAGGCAACAAATAATAATTAGCAAATAGTAATCCTCTTGCTCTTCTGCCTGGTTTGTTCTTCTCCATTTTCTGCATCTCGAAACACAGTAACAGCAGGAGATTCTGAGTGCACACAGTTCGTAATAGTTTTTTACATCTTACGTTTCGATACTACTTTGCAAGCTCTTTTTAATGAGTCTTCCCTTCTTTTTGAATGTGGATCTCAACAATAATTTATCAGAGTTACAATGTCTCACATTTGGAGAAGTATGTTTTTATCTCCAATTGTCCCTGGTTTCTTTAAGAAGGATGTAATTTCTAGGTGACCACCAAAATCTTCCTTGTCAGTGTAAGGGAAATTGGCTTCTTGATTATGAAAGTGGAAAGGAAGCTATATCAAATTTATTAATATATATTCAAGGTGTACTTGGCAACCCGCCTTACACTCAGAAAATGATTACTTTAGAATCTCAGAGGTCATAAAAAACAAATTTCCAACTACAAGCTGCAAGCTGAAAATGAAATAAGCACAACCGAAAAATACAGAACCAGAAAATATTACATATCCACACCAACACATATTTAAGAATGTGTGAATCATGAATCTTTTCTGCCTAACTTTGAAATGGTGACTAGGGAACAATACGATTGGGACCAGTCTCAGTAGCAGCAAATTTATGCCTACTAATGAAAATGGACATTCCAAAAAATGCCACTCACCTCTCCTGCTAGTTCATGCTGGACACTACAGTGACATTTCCAGGCAATTTACTTACTCATTTTCTGTTACAACAGCTGCCATCATCTGTGATCTGAAAATACTACAGGCCTGAAGAGTCTGATGTCTCATCACAAGTCAAAACTTTTTAATACAGTTTGCAAATGACTGGTTGTGAACCAGTTCCCTAATATTTGCCTGACATTCCAATTTATGAACCTGATTCTCTGAAGAAATGTATTCCCAGTTTCCATATCTATTTCTCCCCATCACCTCTAATCATCTTTTTTCTCTCTTCCCAAAGAATTCTTTGGTATCCCCACTCACTATAATTAGCAAGCAAGAAAATTATTACTATTATTACTTCCTGATTTGAGATATTTGGAAATTGTATTTGAAGTTCTGTTTCATGTTTTGTAAAGTTATTATCACTTAGAAATAGTAAGAAACACACTGAAATTGAAAAGAACACCCAGTGAAGTGTATTGTAACACCCTGAAAGTTTCTTGTTAAATATTCTAAATTTATGCCACTAAAGTGTCTGTCTGCTTTCATTTTCCCACATCTTCTACTTGAAGACAAATGTGGGAACAGAATAATTAGTTTCTATTGTAACGAACTGTGAAATTTATAGTAGATTATTAAATAGAGAAGCATAGAACAATATTATCATTAAGGATTTATAGGTTATAAAATTCAAATTATATATATTTCATAAATCCTCTCTGATCTTCATAGCTATTACGACTTTCCCAAATATCCTTCCTGTTTCTTATTTCCATCTGGCATACTCTCACAGTTTAAGAGAATCTTAAAAACGTTGCGCAGAGTTAAGGAAATGGAAGGGTTTTTACATAGTTCCCCAGTAACAGGTATGCTTTTTTTGGTCAATCAGCATGTTTTTCCTGTGGTGTTCTGCGTGATTGCATGAGAGAACTACAACTCAGAGAACTACAACTCAGAAGTAAACACCCGTCCTGGCTACAGTCTGTTTCGAACACCCTACATAAAATATGTTCTTTATCAAAAGAACGATAACCTTTTAGCATAGTACAGCATATTATGTTATCCTAGAGGGAACAAAGCACATCTTTTAGAGCACTATTAGTGCACGCTCTTTCTCCTGCATCAGCTTGCTGACAGGTACATTTTAGCAGTGGAATTTAGCTTAGTCCCCTTTTCAACCCTAACCCTTCCCCACTTTTTGTCCTCTTGTGACATAAACAGCATAATGGTTCCTTCCCAAAAGCTTTCTAGCTGGCAATACTGACATCTTGCTGAGAGCAGGCAGCAAGTATCGTTACCTAGTGATCTTCCAAATTGCTATTTTTCTTTTTCAACTATTTCTACTATATATCTTCTTGATAGAAAACTACCGTATGAAGTGCTTCTGAAGTAAAGAAATTTGCTTCAGAGGTTCTGGAGATTTTTTTCCCTATTTCTTCTTACATTCATGGCTCTAAAAAACACTGACAGTTTTGATGGAAGAGGTTCCTGCCAGCAAGAAAACAGATGCAAAATTGAGGAAAACGTGTGAAATGTTGAGAAGAGTAAATCAGCGCTTCAGTGTCAGAGTCACTATTTCATTATTCAGACGCAGTAGGCTGAGCAAAAAAGATGAAACATGTCAAAAGTAAGAACGAGGATAGTATTGAAGTTCACCGAGAACCTCAGCATCCAAGGCTTCTGCTTTGTAGTATTTATAATTACTTTCCAAAATCCTTGTGCTTCTCTGACTCATATCATTTTTGATCAACATACCTAAGCATCTTACTGCAGTATTTGTTTCACTTCCTTGTAATTTCACTGAACTCAACAGAATTTCATCACTGTAAAGCTAAAGCTATACTGTAATGAATCAAGCCCAACACAGTTGCTTACTTAAAAGTACAGAAAAGATAATACTGAGAGAATGTAACATGTTTGGGAAAGCTGGAGGAAAGTAAATTCCTTTCAGAAAAACACCTAAAATATCTTAACTGCAGCAGGACTGGATTTACTGTCTGTAAATTAGACCCCACAGGGTTGAATGGATACCGGTGGCCGATTATCAGTTCTGGAGAAGAAGTGTATTCCTACAGTTATTCCTGTTCATCTTTTTTAATTAACAGCATTATCATTAGTTTTGCCTCTTGACAGAAATAATCTGCAGAAGACCAAATAATGGCTAACCTGAGGACCAAACTGCTGCCGCCAATATCGCACTATACCACAAATTGAAGCCAAACCCTAGTTTTGGGATACTTCATTGCTGCCTGAACTCAACATCACCACATTCATGCAGTATCAGAGCTAAGTTCATTTCAATCTAATTCATTTTAATGTAATACTCTTCACTTTACTGTTTCCAGCAAGTAACTATTCAGAGAGAAAAAATGACAGACTAAACTATAATCTACCTGACCAACTATATGGTCAGTTCATACCCTGAAATGTTACTTTAGTTGTTTGTTTTCTTATGTTGTGGGTAAATCCTCATCACCATACCCTAAAGAAGGAGGTTAATTTTGTTTTGAAAGGGTGGCAACAAAGTTCCTTCAAAAGCCTTTGCAAGTTCACCTCAGTTTTTATAAGTGTATACACTGGAATGCTAACACAAGGTCTTTTACAAAAATGACAAAACTTTTCATTTTAATCTTTTCAAATTACTTTGTTACTACATCTTATCCAAATCATCTTTTCATGTCCAACTTCACTATTGCTTTTAGAAAACCTTAATAATAAAAACATTTGAAAAGTAAAATTGGTTTGGTAACAAACTTCAAAATATTTTTTTTAGCTTGCCAGAAAACAGAAAAAATAAGTTATTTACCCATTCAACAGCCTTAACCTTTCTTATACGTTGTAGACAACTTGCAGAAACACCTCAATCAACTGAGTCTGTCCCACATTTTCAAGAAAAGTCTTGGATTCAGCAATTTGCTTTTACAATCCCCTGCTTGGGATTCTCAGAAAGATCTGTCAGTATCAAACCTCAGAGAAGCAGCAGACACGTACAAAGGCAATATTCTGTGCCTTGCTACTTCAGTTTTGTATCATCAAGAGGAACAATAGGATTATGAAGAGCTAGCCCGGAGACGATCTTGCTACTTACTAAACATAATAGCCGTTAATGCCTGATTTCTACCCACACATTTTTCTTAAATAAGACTTCTCATTAGTGTCAAGTACCATAATTTGTAATTTTTGTAACACTTTTATATGTTTCGCTTGTATCCAACCAACACATTGAAAGAGAAAAGCCTGTAGCATCATTTTTGAATGATGTCTTCTCTAGGCCTTAGTGGTAAGTCTTCACTAATCAATAAATTTCACCTATAAAACTAAATGCATTTCCAAGTATCTGTCCCATGAAGAGCTGAGACAGTAACTAGAGTGCATGTTCTGAAAGTCCTTTTAACTACTTTTCCTTCCCAAATACGCCGTGGTTATCCTGCAAGATTTTCAGCCTGATAGTAATCTCTCAGTCTCACAGAGGAACACACTGCCTGTTTCTTGTCAATTAATATTTTATAGTTCATATTGTGCATTACAATTTTCCAAACCCTACTGTAGATGAAAGAGGTACCTTTAACATTTCCAAGAACAATAGTTTTTATTCAGATTGTGCAGGGAAGGACCAGAGCCATCCTAAAATGAGCAAATGACTAGTGCACAGAAGAAGGGAAGACGAAGGCTGGCTTACAAGAAATATAAAAAAGACATTTTTAAAACTTTTTCTCTTTCCCCTTGATCAATTTCTTTTCTCAAGGTGCTTTTTAACAATGAGGCAGGGCAGCATACTTGGCTCTGTCAAACCCAGCATTCCCTCAATGTCATTTGAAGAAATAACGATTTTCTGCAGGAGAAAATCCTGTAGAAAGGATTCGACAGATAGCCCAGCAGATACATTTTTCAAATGGGGCAGACAGTCCTGAAGTTTTATACCAATTTTTGGAAAGCAGTTTTATACCATGAAACCCAGAGACGCTACAGTTCAGCTTAAAATTCGACCTCTTGTCCTGGGCAGATGAAAGTAGCAAGGTTTTGGAAAGAAAAACAAAAAGCAAAAAAAAAAACCCGTAGTAATGAGCAAAATCCAGGCTGGAAGACTTTAACAGAAATGATAACAACCAAAAAGATGTTAGAAAACCTTCATACACAGAACATATCCTTTTCTACTCAAAGCCTTTCAGCTGCCTGGGAGTTCCAGATGATGCCCCTTATTTCACCTGAAGCCCTTGCTAGCGCAGCGGAAGGAGGCAAGCGCTTTAACAGCAGTACCTGCCTCCCCAGAGCTCCCTACCAGGGAAGAAAACACCTCCCTTCCTCCTAACCCTCTGTGCAGCTCTCCCCTGGTGTCTTTTTTCCCAAGACATCGTCAACAAGAGAAAGCAGAACACCACCCTGCACTCTCTCCTTGGTAGCTCTTGGAGGGCATGGGTGAATCTACGCAGGATGAGACTAGGAGGCAAGCAGTTTGTTAGTGCTACTAACAAAGGAAGTGGTTCAACAGCTTTAAACAATAATATTCCCTTCTACCAAAATCAAAAGCACAAATGAATTAGACAGGATTTCTCACTCAAGTAAAGGCAGATTGTCAAAGCTGTATTTCACGTTACTGCTTTTAAGCCCAGCGAGGGTGTTCCACACTCCTGTATCGGCTCTGGCAACGTGCACAGCTGTGTGTGAAACGCAGCTTGCCCCCAAAGGTGAGGAGAAGCCACTGGGCTGTGCAGCAGCGAAGGCCGGGCAAGTTTTTTACGCTGCCCACAAAGTGATACCACTCCCGGCCTGCAGGCAGAGCTCAGCCCATCTCTCAGGCCAAGGGAGACGAGGGAAATGAGGGCAAGTAACAAGCACTGCTTTGCAGAAGTAGGGCGCTCCAGCCGCTCTCCTCCCTGTGGCTGTCCTCCTCAGCCCAAGTCATGACATGGTATTTCCCACCAAACAGAGCAGACTTCTCGAAAGTCAGACTGTAACTGTACATTGCCATGCATAAGGACTGGCTTTGGGGCTAATTCTGTGTAAGATGTGTGTACAGAAATACTTCTAGCAGATTTCTTTGCAGTAGGTTGTAAACAACATCATCTCAAAGCTTTTATTCATGTCAAATTTAAGATATATTAAAATATGCAAAGCTTCAGGGGTTATTAGTGCTGGCATAAACCAATACCAGCACACATACCTGCAGAAAACACAAAAGGGTTAAACAACATTTTTTTTCCCTTGACCAAGCAGTTCTGAAAGCTGTTCTAGAGGTGCTGCACCCCTGCATCTGCATAAAGATGTTGACAAATCTGTCCTCTATTTTGGCTTATACTTGGAGTGATTTTTCTTTAATATATGACCAGAATAAACATGGTGTGGAAAGCTGTAGTGTGTTTTGATTGTCTATAGATGCTGCAAATAATTTAACAAGCACCCTCATGATGTTTCTTGCTGTAGGCAAAACATTCATTTTCTTCTGCTTAAAAGTAATGATTTTTTTATTATTTCCTTTTTACAAAAATCTAGAAAAATACTAAAAAGAATGCTTCTAGTATAATCTTTTATGAAACAGACAATGCCACAAAATTCACTCCAGATCTCATTCTATTAAAGTCAAGCTATGCCAGACACTTGGCCACCATGGACTGCAAGTTCTAATAAACGTTAAAAAAATCTATTGAGATTTTGACTATTACAAAAGTCTTCAATGCGCAAAATTCCCTACACAGAAATATGTAAAAGATTCCAATTTACACTATGCTGTCTTAATACTTAATTAATATTTTTTCTCTAATTAACAGTTACTGAGTACCCTATTTATGATTCTTCTCTTTCATCTGATACCCTCTTTCCTTCACTGTGTTTGCAGTAGCAAATACAGATTCAGAATATTAGGTTTCTGAATACTTTGATTGAAAAATATTACAAGCTACATTTTGCCCAACATAAGCCCCCAAAAGTCACAGTTTCATAGTGAAATTACCCATCTATATTTCCAAGGTAATAAAGAGCTTCTGCGCTCTGAAGCTTTAAAGGATTAGCAACCCAAAGAAGGCTAAAAGAGCAGCTTAGCTATGCAACGTGGAATATACAGAACCCTGTTAAGGGACAACCCACACTGTCCCCAAGAACTGTTTGTCTTCTTGGACACAACAAAATTAAAATGTTTTTGGAAACATTGCTTTACATGCACTCCTGGCCAGATTGTTTTCTAGAGCAAGGGAATAGTAGTTTGATCCAAGGCAAATAGATCCCAGTGACCCTCAGCAGTACAGAATGAGCACATTAAAGGAAAGACAGTCCAAGTAAATGAATTCAGCTGGACCAGTGCCATCTCTGTGGAAGGACGGCAAGATAGCAAGAACATGGCAGTCCAAGCAAATGGCCAATAATTTTGTCGTTAGTGGCAGAATAAAACACAAACAAGGAGTTTTACTGTAGTTCCCAAGTTATTTGCGGCTGAGATGCACCTGAGAAGTTGGCAATTAGTAAGAAAATGTGCTCTTTACAAGGCTTTTGCAAGTCCCATTAAGTCTGTATTTACTTAGCATTTTCTCTAACTCCCGTATTGGAAACCAAGCAGCAGTAGTTTCAGAAAAAGTAGTAAGAGAATAAATGCCTGTTTTCCACTCTAGTGCAACAAGAAGTGGCTGAATTCCAGAGAGCCCAAATTAAAACTGGACAAACTTAGTGACATGCATTCTGGGTTTAACCACGGAATACATCTCCAGAATAAATTCATTACCACATTCATTCCAAACAGAGATATGAACTGCAGACAGTACAATCTAGGAACACTTGAATTGCTTCAAAATTCTGAGACGATGAAAGAACCAATAGATTTCGATGCCCTAATCTGTGTGGTTCACTACAGTGATGCAGAAGCAACAGATTTAAGCCTGTACAATTTCAAAAAAGCATGCATGGATTCAGCCATACAGCTCCCATTGATGTAAAACCATAAAGTCACCTAGAAGTATTCAAAAATGCAGGACTATAACTTCAGACCAAAGCAGAGTAATCCTGTTTTCAAAGTTCCCTGATAAGAGCCGCAGTCTTTTGAATTTGCCTTGAGTTTCAGTTTGAAGATCTACAAAAAGATAGCTATCTCTAAAGGACTCTGCTCAAGAAATGTCAAATGTAAACAGACTTTGAAGGAGTTAAACGGCTGTTTCCAGAGCAGCAATGATCAATTTTAAGCTTATTTGTTGTTTTTAGTTTGATTTAACAACACAGGAAGGAGACCTCACAACACAAAGAATAACACGCAATGACGTGGTAGGTTGCAGTGTGATTAGATATTGCCGGGTACCAATATTAATTCTGGGGTAATGTATGTACATACAACCCTTTGCAGCTGACTTCATTTTAATATGGATAGAGTGTCTGTTCTGACAGCTGTGTGTCATAACAGCATCCCATCTCTGTCTGACATGACTGATGTGCAGCCCTTGAGACTGCTCTCTTTCACCACAAACAGGTATTATACAGGTAGTTAGTGTGAAAGAGGTATCTTCTGTCAGAAGGAACCAAAGGGAAAAAAACAATAAGCTGAAAAAGAGTTGCTTTTATTGAAAAAGCAGCGGGACAGGGAAAAATAGTTCTTTAAAGAAGAACCTTTCATCTCACAGTGCAGGCTTAGAAGATAAAAATGCTTCCCAATTTTCATATATGAATATCTAAATTCAATCTGCAGACAGAAATTGAAACAAGAGTGGCCTGGTTTCCAAATATACCAAACACTTTCAATTCTCATGGTCTCTCTTATTTTTTACATCATGCTGGCTTTTAAGGTATCTCTGTATTGCATATTGCAAGCTCATGCAAGTTTGTTGTATGGAATGTCCAAACCAGCCGAATGTGAGCCGGCTGCAGGCAGGATGCTGGCGAAACAACGGCCTGCTACACCCGAAATATTAAACAGGACTTGGTGTTCTACTAACCGCACGGAGAACTGAATTGTCTCTTTCAGGTCAGCTAAGTCATAAAATTCAGAATGGTGCCCTATACACACCTACACGTTGCTCAAATGCCTCACTGATTAAAGATGAGACTCTAGCATTTTATTTAAATAATGGATTTAGATTAAAAAATTCAGGAATCTACAACGGAAAACCGTTGTCCTTAAATGCAACCTAATGTGAACTGATGGCTATTTAATAACTAAGTAAATATTTTATATTGAATTTTTTTTTAACAAGACAAAATACATTCTACCCCCCACACGTGTGCGTGCATGTGTACCCACCCACCCACATTCTCAGATTCAGTCTGAAGTATACTTTGATGAAAATATTGACCTCTTAACCCAAACACTGTGAAAGCCACAAACCTTTGAATACAGTTAAATGATCTGGGAATTTTCTGAAATTGCTCCTGTTCTTCTGATCACACTCACATCTGACATGTTGATAAGAAGACTCCACACACACTACAGGAAAAAACACAGGAAAGGTTCTACCACTTCTTTCTCTATCCCTCCCACAGAAATTGTTTCTTTTACTGAAAGGAGGAGGGAGAGCAAATAGAGGATGATTATACAGATACTCATGCAGGAAGGGAGTTAGAGGTCTGTGTGTTTAGTACAGCAAGACCTGGATAAAAAGTACCACCAAAGAGGGATCCAGGACTAGAGACTAGAGACAACCCTACCAAGCAAGCGCTCCAATCACAACACTATACAAATACAGCTTCTGTGCCTGGTAGCCCCTTTGGGCACGTGGCTACCAGAAATCCAAAACTCCTTACCACTACGAGACAGCCTACCTCTGCTTTTGCTCACCCAAAACGATGTCTGGAGAAATGAGGAGTTCCTGTAGCCTAAGTGGCATCACTGCTGTTCCCACTTCTCTTGGGTCCAGTGACCAACTGTCAGTACAAGAGGAAGCCACCAGGGTGAAAACCCCTGTCTGGTAGGTAGCAGGTACCCACAGGGAAAGTAAATTTGAAGCACCTTTATCTTTTGCCTAGCAGAATTTATATCCTGGTGAAACTTCTAAATTACAAAGGTGTTGCAACTCAAGTGCAAGGGTAACAGTAAACACCAGGGGTCACATTTTACGTACGCTTAAAAAATCCAGTTCCCAGGAAATAATGAACATTTACTTCATGAATCCCATTAACACTTAAGTGTGAGATATGCTAAGCAACTTAGCACTGTCAGAGCTGAGATACTGTTAAGACTGTCCTGAAGCCAAGCTTTTAACACCAGGATACATTAATTTAGAAAAAATGATTTATTAACACACAGATTCTAGCCATCCAGTGGGTTACGCTGAACGCAAACTGACTCAGAATGAGCGACTGCTGGGAAGTACAGACTTTTTTCTTATTTTCCCATTTGAAGCAGCCGTATGGCATCCTAAATGTTTCCCAAGTGTCCTGAAACCATTACATTCTGCTAACAGGTTGACACCCATGAGCACTGCCAGAATTGCTCTCCTCCATCCCTCATTATTCCCACTTATAACCTACCAACCATAAGTACTTGTTCTCCAGGATAATTGCTTCACCATAATTCACTATTAACTGTGGCCATGCGGGAATGAATGGATCTAATACTAACAGAAATTAGAAAATAAAAACCCCAGAGTGGGTACGGAGGATCACTTGGAAATTTCTTACACTTTAAACTCAAGTTAAGGAATCATGATTGAACTACTATCACTCACATCACTGCAGATAAAAAACGTTTAAAAACCCTCTGAACATCTATGTGCCAGCCTCTGTTTGGCACTGGCCTCACTAGTGACCTAAGAAATGGAAATATCCACCTCCAACTATTAGCAACTTTTTCTCCCCCCCCCAAATAGTATCTGTCCTGAAGCTGAGCCTCAGATAATCCAGACTATTAGACAATCAAGTCTGGTATTGACTGACAAGTCAGCAATACTTCTGTATTGTTAAGTTATCTCCAAATCAAGAATTAAGAAAATCCACAGGATGTGCTGCTTAAAAAAGGCTTAAAATGTTCCACATGATGACTGCGATAAAAACAAAATCACTGTACAGTAAATCAAAAATATTGTTACAGAATGTTAATCTGAAATAGAAAATAAAGCTTCCCTTCTTAAAAAAGAAAAAAAGAAAAAATTTAAAGAAATTAATCTTAGTTAAAACCAAGAATTTTTGTGCATATATTATTTCAAACAAGACAGACATCAATTCTCAGTTCCTTGTTTTCCATTAAAGTACGTCAAAGGACTCTTCCTCTGGACTAACCCAATTCCTCCTTGCAAGGACATCTTCAAGAAGAAGAAAAAAAAACACTAACCTTTTTTTGTTGTTATTGTTGTCTTAAAAATAAAGTACACTGACCTAAGGGTGAAGATCAGTATTATGCCAGGTATTTTGCAAGAAGCCCAGTGTGGAGATGAAAACCTCCTGCTCCATTGCCTGAACTTGCTGTCTCTGAGATAGTGCCTCAAAGCAGCCCCAGCAACACCCATCTCCTGTTCCCAATCCAGAGCAGGACACAGCCTGCAGCAAGCCAGGACCTTCTGCTCACGCAGATGTTTCTGAAACGCTTTATCAGCTCCTCTGTCATCATCCTTCCTTTCCACCCCAACACACCTTGTTAGTTACCATGTATTATTCCCATTCTCAATTAAAATGCAGTTATGGGTCATATTAACACTAAAATCTTTATCCAGCAGACGGGGCTCAACTGGCCACCAACAGGACTTCTAACTTAGATCCAACGGCAGTAAAATTTACTAATACCCATCTCATCAAAAGGCTGACCAATGCACTTCCCAAGCACTAAAATGACAGTCAATGTCAGAAAATCTATAAAGTTCACTATATATTAACAAAGCCAGCCATGGTTATTATGGCTTTACAGCATTCTTTGCACAGAATGAAGAACACAAAGTACAATTCTTTCAAATTAGCTCTTCCAAGCTCCTACAAAAAAATACTGCAAAAGCAAAAAGTAGATTTGTTTTTCAGCTGACAAATGACTGATTATTATCAGACATTTTGTACTAGATCTGTAACATCAAACCTTCCCTTTGAGAAATTTTAAAGATCTTTCCCAATGTTTCTGAGACACATTTATGGATAGTATACGACTTTTCAAAGAAACTGCACCTCAGAATTTTGTTTCTATGACAAGAAATAAGATTTCAACTCTCTGTTTAGTTTCAACAGACATATTGAAGGTCAATATGGTCTGCATACTTAGACTTCTAGAGTAGGCAAAAAGTGAAAAGGCAAGTAAATCACCTTAAAAATACAAGAGCCGAACCATAAAAATCTATTGTTCATCTTTTGCAGTGATGATATTTTACTTTCCAAATAAAAATCCCAGTTCTCCAATGAAGAGAATTATTGAAGTAACACTGTACTACACTGTTTTAATTTCAGGTATTTGAAACAATGATACCATAAAATGATCTGAAGTATTGTTGTCGCATAAATCTCCAAGCGCTTTCTGTGTCCTTAATGTTCAAGCCTAAAATTGTTTCATTCTTTAGCTGACGGTGCACATTGTAAAAGCTGCAGTTTATCACTTTTCTTTCATTCTTCTCCAGCAGTTACATTACCACATTCTTTTTTATTACTATCGCAGGATGTCACTATGTAAGTGACATCATAAGGGGAGAACAAGGATTTGCCATGAATAGTCAGAATTGCTCCGCAGTGCTACAGAGCTCCGCATTTCAGAGAAAAGGGGACAGTCTTGCATTTTAGCATGCTGAACATGTGTGCTATCAAATCTATTGCCTGTCACCATAGTCCCTTGGACTGGATAAATTATATCCCACAGCTGGGTAGTACAAAGGTAATTCTGTTGCCATATGTTGTGCCAAAGAGCTCATGCCGTGACAGGGTGCATTACAGATTATGCTTTCCCATGTGATGCTGATTTTCTCCTTCATCTGTGAGGGATAAACCTTGTCTCCTTTAAGATTTTTAAACCATCCAAAATAAAACAGTACCTCCAACGTGCCGGACACACGTATTTTGCTTAAGAAAAAGAAAAAAAAAAAAAAAACAAAAACAGAGGCAGAAAAGGCCCAATAATTTTTCAGATTTTGCAAACTACTTATATTGTCCCAGTATACACCCAGAATTCGCTGTGCATCAATGCCATGGGAATTCCAGTCCCAGCTTTAAGGTAATAAGTCAGAAAAAACGGAGTCAGGAACTCTGTGATCAGCTTCACACATTTTCTTTATCAGACGCTCTGCAGTATTTTTGAGTTTCTTTGGTTGGTTGATTTCAAATGCTGGCATTGGCAGCAGCTCACACATAAAGAAAAGAAATATCATGAGAACAGAAAGAAAATAGGTAGAGCCCCCCAGAGCATGTTTAAGAGATTTTGCTTGTCTGTTCAATTTATTACTGGATTTCATTATTTAGCAGCAGTGAATTGAAGTGGTTGATAACATGCCACAAATGATTTCACCCATCAGCATCCAGCTCAGCTCAGGAATAATCAAAAGCCATTGCTACATGACTAGAGTTGGGCATCGGAGGGAAAGGAGGTCTGTTTGAAATCTTGTTCCTGGTAATGAAATGACCACATCATGTAAGTCAACTCAGTGATCAAATGGGCTTCATCTCATAGGGCATAAATTAAAATAACTACATTTTAGGCATAACTACAAAATATAGTATGTAAGAGGAAAGAAAGGACAGTACGTACCTAACATCTCACATGAGAAAAACTACTCCTCAAGGTAAAAGGCTGAGGCAGCGAATGCACGTACATTCAAACACTTTTCATATTCTTTAAGAATTAAACAAGATACACTCCCTAATACATACAGTCATATGTGCTCATAGCTCATTTGCTTCAGTAATTGATTGTTTAAACTCTTGGAAGAGAAAGAGACATTCAGAAAGGGCTTTACGCCACAACAGCCTCTGGAAAGCTACGGTTTGCTATACAAGAACATCGGGGGTCAAGGGTAAGAAAAATCTTCACTGGAAATTTGTTCAGGTATATAGAGTCGTAGTCACACCAGTTCCTCTTCCACCCATACATTAAGAAAGAGACTGAGATAGGATTTCAAGGAATCATGCAGGAATATGAACCCCAGCCCCACACTACAATCATCAGAAATCCTGCTTGCAGAACCAAGAGTCAAGGAATACACAACTTGCCCACCAAAAGCAAGCCTAGGCCAGATAGAACACCGACTCCCATGGTGATTTTCTTCTGTTACTTTTTTAAACAATGAGTTTAGATATTTGTTATGCCAGTAGGCAGCCTGTAATCCTCACCCCAATTTCAAGGTTACTAGAACATACTCCCTTTGATTTAAAGGCCTTTTGCCTTCAGCTAAAATAGAGCTTACTCTAATTATCTTCATTATAGTATCCATAATTCGGGGCTCCCATGGGCACTAAGGGTGTAACGAGGATGGCATGAATTTTTACACCCACTGACCACTAAACTAGTGCAAGCTTATTTCACTGAAAGAGGCTATAAAGTAAAATAAATTATTTGTTTTCCACTCACTCTACAAATGTGTGGATGAAACTTTGTGGTTAGGCATGTGAGTCTATGTCAACTGCATTCCTGTTTCTCAGTGCTACATATAGCTCATGGTCCAGATGCTGCACACATTCAAGGCTGTTTTATGTGCTACTTTCATGGCCAAGTTGCCATAAAGCCCAGAAAGGTTTATGGCCACGTTAAAGAACATTCTCACATCGAGTCATCCAACTGCTTAGTCACTATAGAATAGCTCCTGGACATCACCTCCCTCTGCAGACTTTATAGGAGATACTCATATGCAACCAGAAGGACCAAAACCATGAAGTGGTCTTTTGCCGTAAGAAAACATTGTGAAACCTTCCTCAGCTTTGTGGGTCTCCATTTGCCTGAGGGTTCCCAAGACAACAGAGTAATGTGAGAATGGAAAGAGTATTCAAGGTGGAGGGAATAAAGAATTACTGTTTCTCTTCAACTGTGGGGAATTTAAATGAAAAGAATAGATACTGTCCCTAGACGTACTGTCTTTTCTAATAAAGACACCCCAAGTTGTACGAATTCAGTTACCACAGTGAATAGTGATGGTAACGGCAGTATGCAGAATATCTCAAAATGAGAAAGAAGAACAACTCACGTTATGTTCAGTAAACATCAAATCTATGATAGATCAACATATACATACCAGCTAACCTCCTGTTCAGTTATTTAATAGGAATGTTTACTATCTAGAACCTGGACAGAGGTTATTACATTTATTCCACATATTCCATCAAGACCTAGTGTTAAGAAAATGCTCTAAGTTAAATCTGATCAGATTTGTTATTTCAGTATTTCTCCTTTTCGTTTTCGCATGCCCCACTAGTTGGCAATTACTTCCTACTGTACAATCTATTAAATATTCATGTCAGATATTATTTGCATAGAGCAGCTTTTCTCTGATAAAAAATATGTTATTCGTTCACTGCTTAGAAGATTGACCTAAGGTCCCTACTTTAAACACACAGTTATATTGATTGTGAAAATACACTAGGAAAATTATGTAGTTTATATGCATGCATTATTTCTACTGAGTCATCCTGAAGCTTATAATTTAAGCCTCAGTGTTTCAGGTAAAATGAAAATTGCTTCACTAAGTAAGGCTGCTTTGATTTCAGCTTTGCTCCAAGCTTTGCCAGGCAAGCAGAAAATCTTCATAGTATGAAAGGTCTTGTTCATACAGAATGTATAGTCATGCATTGATAAAATCGTATGCATTCAAAACACACCATGCCTTTGTCCAAAGATTGTTTTACAAAACCTTCTTTTTATCTTATGTAAATAATCCCATATCCTGTATTAATGGAAGATCATCATAAATGAACAATGAATTTAGACTTCCAAAGCACCGCTGCGACTATTGCATTATACATAGCATACAGAGGACAAAGAAAAGGAAGGAGCTTCCTTCAAACAGGAATAAAATCCCCAAACCGAACCAAAAGAACCCCAAGCTACAACAGAAAGATAAGCTAACTGGATTTAAACTAAAAAGAATTTTACTTCTTATGAGTGTGTCCCCTTGAGGAAGAAACTCTAAAATACCCCACTTTTTAAAACCTTATCTGTATTTTACTTTTCTGCCCCTCTCACTAGGCAGGAACAGTTTAAGAGCATAAACGGGGTGGGCAGGGGGAGAAAAGAGAGAGAAAAAAAAGAAAGGACACATTCTTTGCCTGCCTTCCTCTTTTGTCAGCATTTTGCTGTTTTCTTACACCCAGCCACCTGCTAGTCTTTCCCAGGTCCTCCCCACCCTTTATGTCTTCTGCCTCCTTGCCTCTCAAATCTTTTCTGTTTTCTCCCCATTTCAGGCCTCTGTTTCAAGAGGACATCGTCTCTAGTATGGTAAATCATCATAAAAAAATCAGAACGAGGAAATTTTCAGTTCAACAGTTAGAGGAGTGACATTCTCCTGGCAGCGTTGCTTGCTACGACAGGAAACCCATGTCACAATGAGGCCTGTTCACCTTCTAAGTCCCACAACTCAAAGTAGATTTCAGGTCGTGTATAAGCCTTTTGTTGCTGTCTACGTGCAGATAAACTGCAATCACTCTGCAATGCCATTTCATTTCAGGACTTACAGGTCACAGTTCTGCAGGTGCAATTAAAATGCTGAGCTAAACAGTGTGTTTGAAGAATGGACTTCCTCCTAAAACTCTGGAATAGGCCTAACAGGATTCATGCTTGTCCAGAATAAAAAGTCCATGATATGGTATTCTCCTAAATCGTAAAGCCAAGAAAAAAGTTCTCTGAAGACAGCTGAAGTTGGTATCCTGGGGTACACAATATTCTACCTGTTAGCCTGATAAGTACCCTTCTGCATTTTAGCTGATGTCCTCATTTAGCTCTGTACAGAAAGTGAAAACTTTAACCTCAGTGGAAACATCGGCAAATTCCTGCTGAGTTCTATTACCTGAGAAACTCACCCAGGGTACTGCAGGGTTAGGGAGGTTGCCTGGCTTACTTTGCTTTCATTTATCAACTGCAAAGGTTTTTTTGGCCAACAATAAAGTTGGGATGCAGATACTAAGTAATTTTTTTCCTCTACAAATCCAACTCTTTTCAGTTCTAATACTGTGTTCCCATACATGCATATACCCTTGTTTTCCTTAGCTCCTAGTCGTTCACTCCATTTCATTAAAAAGCTGAATAATCTAGAAAACACACGGCCAAATTTCAATCTATCTTTATAAATGCAAGCAGTACAGTAAAGATTTGCCATCATTTGTGCTCACTGTGACATGGTGGAAAGCCAAGCAGAATGAACTGGGCTGGAAAACAGATGCAGGGGCTCTGAAAGGACTGTATAACATACTGGATGTAAGAATAACAGGTAATAAGATCCTTTATCTATTGACATATTGCAGCACATGGGTTAAAAGCCTATAATACTGGCTTTTAAATTTTGTTTCAAGACTTACTTTCTTCTTAAAATGAGAGGAGAGAGAATTAAACCAGCATTTACTTTCAGTTTGCAGAATGGTAACAATTATTAAAAAATAAGGAGACCATACACAGCAACATGGTGAACTTAACAAGTCTGGGCTGTAGACAACCATAAATGCAGCAAACAGAAGGATGGTGTGGGACAACTTTGAAGACCTATGTTATCTGCTCTGCATGCTATTATTTTTCGATAATTTCCTTATATTTCAACAGGAAGACAGCTGTAGGGTCTCAAAAGATGAAGGGTCTATCTAGTTTTACTAAATCTGTAGCAATAGGGAAGACACAAGTTCCCTGTGTAGTGCCTTACTCATTTGTAGATTTAACCATTGTACTGTTTTTCAGTGTATTTAAAGGACTACTTTCTTTTACATTAACTTTGGTGTCCTAACAAAGCGAAGTGTATATATACTTTAGTGAATACTCCCCTAATGACTGAGATTCTTCTCAGTGGGGAAAAAATCGTCCTAACCTGTCCCATAAGATGGGTATTGCATTTTCCAGAGATGAAGTATTCTATACAAAGAAATCAATTTTTATTGTATCTTTGTATTTTTTCCACAACACCCAGAAATAGTCAAGAGTAAAACTAATCTTTTGTTACTTTGCGTATAGATTTTTCAGCCAGTAAAGGCTCTTTTTCTTTACCAAATTGCTTATTAAAATGATTCGGTAGAAATGTTTCCTGAACGTGGTCATTCAACAGAACACTACACTACACTACACTAAAACTAGAATACTCTTTCTAAAATGCTTCTCCTACGTGGATCTGAGGCTTTTCACCTCACATGTTTATGCAAGCACATTTTATAGTGAGAATGGATGTTTCCTACACTGTTTTTGCAATATAGTAATGCATCCCAAGAATATATTTCCAGAAATAAATCTGTAAGAACAATTCACATCTCATGCCAGTGAAAATCTGGAGTAATTCCACCAAAGTTTCTGAAATTATCCTAATGTACAGAAGAATTAAGTAAAAGAAAATATAGAGCCTTTTGTCTGCAAGGTCTATTGCTATACAAATAATTAATTAGCGTAGCTTATGTGCTGCGGGCCTGCCTGTCTGACCACTGAGCAATTAAAGAAAGTGATTCTAGGAGCTGTAAGTGGTTACTTCTGGAAAACTACCATCCTTCAAAACAAGAGAAAAAGCATTCTTTACTGATTCATTTTTTACATAATTATAACTCAATCAATCTTATATAGACTTTTTGGCATCACTATTCTCTCATTGTTATCACAATTCATAATTTAGTCTAGCAGTAACAATCTTAACAACAAAGTCTGGACACATTCCAGGCACAAGGGCAAGGGACAATTTCTACCAGAAACATTACATATACATTTTACCATTACTTAATATTGCATGTAAGAGATACACACAGAGATTTAGATTTTCCTTGGAGAAAACTCGTAGGCACTATTATCATTAGCTAAATGTTCACCAACTGCATTAGGGAATACATCACTATTTGATTTCCCCAAAAAGCCTAAAAATCACAAAAATAGGAATACAGCATTCTTATTTATGCTCTGCTAAGAGAATAAACTGGAATTGTAATATAACAGTAGCACACAAATAGAAAACACGACAACACAATACGTCATCAGCTATTTGGAGGCTTACCTAAAAAATCGTTTTCAGAATTAGATGAGAAAACTCTAGTAATAGTTGACGAGAGGCTACAGAAAACTGAATATAATTGAGACACCTGGAGGCGTCTCTAACCTTCTCTGGGGTTCAACAGGGTAAAGATGACTCAAAGCTATCATGAGCAAATCCTGTTGATGATCTTATCCTTGTATCCCTGTCTTAAGCTCACAAACACAGTAATACAGAATAAGCCGCAAGTGGTGGAACAGAAAGGACTGTTTGCACAAAGTGCACGGGAGTAATTTAAAAAAAAAAAAACAAAAACAAAAACAAACCCTCAACAGCTGGACAGACGCTATATATTTGCTTGAAAATGATGTCCAAAAGGATTTTTTTTCTATTTCAGTTGAAAAATTCTGTTTAAGACTAAATGTGCTTATTGCAAAGCCTATGATACTACATAAATCAGGGACCTTTTAAAATTTTCCATAAGCAGTGATATTGCTGACCAATGCCGATAGTTCAGAAAAGTTACAATTTATAAAGTTAAGATTCCACTATGTATTGTACTTTAATTCCATTTGATCTTTTAGCCACAGCCCCCCCGCAATCAGTTCCACGGCAGGAACATACAGGTAGATAACAGGAGAGAGAATTTTTACCAAGGAGCATCATCAAAACTGCTGCTTTTGCACAGTCTTCATCTGCAAATAAGTGAGGGGGGGGCCTCATGGGAGGACTGCCGTGCTATAAGGGAGTCCACACGACGAGATTTCTTGCCTACGTCCACCAAAAGTGCCCTTCCAGTTAGCGTCTGGAAACATTACCGTCTCTAGTGGCTGCAATACTGACTGGCAATAGGAACTCACACGCAGGCCTTGCAACGCTAGTGAAAGGTTGCATCTTTTCGTACGGAGCTTTGGGGCTGGGCTGAGGTATGAAACCGAGGTGATTGTTAATCATTGCGAAGCATTTGTTTTGCAACCACTGTTCAAGCAGGGGTTCATCAATTTTGTGCATATTAGGTTCAGAAACTACCCTCCTCGCTGGGGAGTATTTAGTGCAACTAGACAAACACAGATGTTTCCCAGAAATCCCTAAACACTCTTGTGTTCAAAGATTCACAACATTTTTCAAATCAACTATGCTAATCTTTGCTGCCCGACAGGTTATAGCTTGTCTTCAGCAGGATAAGTTATGTTTAGATCTAATTGAAAATTACAGTCATCTCTAATATTTTTCTCTGCCACTGAACCGGTCCCATCACTGCTTCTAAATAAAAGGCTGGAAAATTTTAAAGAAGCAGTGTGGACTGAAAAAAAGAAAAAAAGTCTGAAAATGTGACAGAGAGGCCTATTTGTTTGGTTTTGTAACTATTAGCCAAGTTGTTCCCGCTATGTAATCCTTACAGGTTGCAGTTACCATTCCTTGTCTTCACTAAGGCATTTTGATCAAAATATACACTGTAAGTTCCATTCTTCTCCCTGTGTGTGGCCAAATTCCATTCTTCTACCTATTTGTGACCTGAGGATTTTCAAAGGTGCTTGAGATGCCAAGGAAATAAAAACTTGTCCATTTTTTTCTTTGACCAGCTGAAGCTGAAAAGAAACTGTATGCCAACATGAAGGAGCTGCCATTCTTTGCTCATGCAGACTCAGAAGACTCTGCTGACATTTATTTTCTAGGTCAGATTTTACTCATCAAAATGTAACCATCTGAACTTTAAGTATAAACAGATAAAATGATTCTTAGGTCAGGTTTAAAAAAAAAAAAAACACCACCTCTTTCTTGATCAAAGTATTATATTAATTACCTATACCTTGAAGTATTATATTAATTACCTCTACCTTGAAGTATACTTACAGATTTGAAACTTGGGAGTTCATTCACAGCCATGCACTACCTGATACAATGTGGATACGTGACTCTGTAACCTATTTACCCCGTCCTGTTAGAAGCTATGAACTGTGTCTGTACTGATTTTTCTCCCCTTTTAATAGCTCTGTCTTTTATCTCTTTAGTCTCTTGGTTTGAGTAAAACAGTTCAAGCACGCTATTTGGAGCCTGCCATAGCCATCACACTGAGAAGCCCATCCCAGCTCATTCACTAGCAAAAGAAGAACAGGAGGGCTAAATAAATAACCGATGTTACATACTGAAGACAAGATGTGCAGGCATCACTGGAGGAGAGAGAGAATGATCTGATAACAAAATTGTCTCCTGGAAGTATGCCACAGGAGGAACTGGTGGCTACTGTTTGTAGCTGGTGGAGCTTCCCTTCAGGAGCCAGGGCAGCACGTTTGACTTCACAGTGGAGCAGAGCCCACGAGGAGACTCACGCAATTGTCACTGCTATAACTGAGTAAGCTGCAATTCACAGCAAGAGAGGAGCTTTACTAAGTGCAAGGTTGTGATGTAAGGTAAATACAATTAAATCATTAGAGGAAGCTCACCAAGTTGGTGTCCAGACCAATACTACCTGAACTACTCTTGGTCTGTTTAATGATGGAGACACGCTGAGAATTAATAGTAACCTGTGATGTACCAGCCTGGATCTGGGTGGGAGTGGAGCCTGAGATAGTACTTCTCCAAGTAGTACTGAAAGAGGTGTAGAAATTCTGAATTGTTGAATACCAGGTGCTTTGAGTCCCAAAAAGCACAGCGTACTGGGAAAGAGTTTGCAGTAGGTCTGAAAAGAAGGCTGTGATTCTGCAAGGAACAGCTGAGACTAATTTATTACTGCTGCTCTATAATCATGCCTCGTATAAACAAAGGAATGGCCCAGTATTACTTGTAAGGATCACAGAATCCACCGTGATATGTTTTGGCTTGAGGCATGTGTTTGTGGTTTCAAGCTAATCCCTTAATCACTGATGCGAAAATTGCTAGGGATAGATACAGACAGGATAGCAGGATCCTCAACACAGCATCACCACCTTTTATTTCAAAGAACAAGCACAGTTTGAAGAATAAACAATTAACATTTGATGTTACATACTTCATTTAATTTAGGATAACAGAATATTTTTATAAGATACTTAATGAAAATGTAAAAAAAAAGAATGAGGAACAGAACAGGATTTCTTCAACTTAGCACAGAAAACAGTCACTATACGGAGGCTAAAAAGAGGATTTTTTAAAAGAAGCTGTAGAATGAATAGCAGAAGAACCACTAACAGAAGGACCCTAACAACTAGAAAGCAATCTGCTCTCCCATACTGCAGTGCAAATTAGGAGTACCTTCACAGAAGCAAATTGTTTGGGCTGCATCAGAATAATGTCAGAATGAATGAAATTAAAAATGAGGGTAAAATCAGAGAAAATAGCATATGTGGTATAACAGTCATGCATGAAAGGTAGAAATAACTTAACCTGGCAACAGAGAACAACTATATACTGATTTTTTGGCAAAATGCCATGCTGAGAATGGCACCAACCCAAACATTCCCCAAATTCCACAAATGCTGGAATCCAGAGAATTTAAAATGCAACTTGATAAAGAGAATTTCCATAAATCTCCTATCTAGCCAAATAAAACTGCTTTGATTATGTAGGGATTTGTTTTCTGCATTTATCTCTTCCTGGGCACCTCTGGGACATTTTCACAAGTGTAGGGGGAAACTTCATGTACGAAATCACTCATGTTCACAAGAGAGAGACAAAATGAAAAGCAGTATGTGTATCTTGACTTCTCCAGGACAAAAGTGTGCTCACTGCTTAAAACAGGGTCAGCTAGAGCAGATCGCCCAGGACCATGTCTGGGCAGGTTTCAAGTATGTCCAAAGGATGGAGACTGCGGACTCTCTGGGCAACTTATTTTAGTGCCCGATCATACTCTCAGTAAAAGAGGGGTTTTTGTATGTTTAAGTAACCACAGCTTCAGTAACCACAACACCACCTGGCTGATTAAATGCAGCTCACTCCTTAAGCTTAGTTTCTTCCTCTAAAATCTTTCTTGCCTCCGCTACACTTAGTAAATGCGGAAACCATTTCAAAGCACCATATGCTGGTGTTTTCTAAACTATGATTTTCTGCAAATTGCCCTTTCATCGAAGTTTAGGTGAAAATGCTTTTGTTCTTATTTGGATGAAAACTCATTTAGAAAGACGAATTTCCCCCAACATGAAATTCCTGACTTTTGGCTATCTCTAGCATGAGATAAAACTACGAAGTCAAGCTAACCATTCTCTACTAATACACTGCATGTACGGTGCATTTTTGAACACCTATGCTTAAAAATTTATTGCGCCTTTGAGATTCATCATTAATGTTATACTATAAACAAGTTCTTCTGTTGGAAATGGTAATCTTCAGAATCTCTTTCATAAGAAAAAGAATTGTAAAGCCAATTTCTCTGGAAAAAAATGTGTTTCGCTGTGCTCCTGTCATAGGGCTTTTCGATCAAGTAGCCCCCAAATAATTAAACCAGTTCGTAATTTCTGGTACTCTTATTTCTGCATTGAATGAATTAATTGACTTAATTAAAGTCTTACAAGTTCTTTGAAATGCAAGCTTCAATTTTACAGTAACGTGTGACCAGTATTCATAGCCTGATTTTCAGCTGGACCTATCCACCCCATTTAAGTGTCCCATTCACTGCAAGTGGGTCTGCAAGGGCTCAGCACTTCAGAAAGCCAGGTCCACTCTGCATGAGCAATAGCAGGGTCGTAACTAAGCAGCAAGAAGGGAACAAGAAGAGCAGGAGAACAGTAAAAGGATCAAAAAGGCACACCACATGGAAGCCTCGAAAAAGCCATGACAGCACTTGGCTAGAGATTCTGTAATGCATTTAATAAAATATGTCTATGAACACCAGATACTGTTTTTTCCTCAAAGGCAGCAAAGTTCCGATTTACAAAGAAAGAGCATCTCCCAAGAGTTACTGTCTTTCTTAGTTTGTGCCAAAAAGATATGTTATTTTATTCTTTCTGTAATGTAGGATAATATTCTGGGCCACAATATTGTTACGGTGAAACTTTTTTCCCCCCAAAGTGCAGATGAATCCTTTAGCTCTCCTTCACATATATATCAGCAAAGAACAGAAAAGCACGAGGTGAATCATGTTCAAAAATCAGATGAAACCTGGTGAGACCATGCTATCACAGTTAAAACAGTCTGGCAATTCTATTTCAGGACTCTATTGCTTTAATTCCTAGATCTTCGCTGGATTTCCAACTATCCAGAAAAAGCATTTTTCATTAAGCAAGTTCACACTCCAAACTAAATTAGAAAACATTAAAGTCAAATTGATCTCTACAAAGACAGCTTTCAGAGGTAGAGAGAGAAATATTCTGTTGAATATTAGCTGTGTAGGAAAAAGTCTGGGCTAACTTGGCTCACAGAAAATCAAGGTTTGCTTTTTGCTCCTCGTCACGAGTCTGGGCAAACCTTTTTTTGCTCAGCCGCCTTCTAGTTGCTGAATAACAGTGACAGCATTTCCCTGCCTCACAGGGATGCTGCGTTCATGACTACACTAACCATTTTAAGGAGTTCAGTACTACCGTGAGAATAGGTGCAAGCACATCAGATACTTAGATATGAAAGGCCATGCAAACACAAAGGTTCACAGGTACATGAGGGCTATTAATATTCGTATTAATGTTATTCAGGCATTCAGATGAAAGATCGAGACTTAAATTGTTATGTGATAGATAGCAAATGTAGCAAAAAGCTACTTAAAATACCTAAAATAATTACTGCACCTCTTATTCCTTCCAAGTTCTAATGACAAATTAACCACTCAGATGCCATATGGGGGGGGGGGGGGGGGGAACCAAAAACAACAAAACCAAAAAACCACGCTGCCTTAAAAGTGCCTTAAATCTTATCGCATATTTTAGTTTCTTAAATTGACCTAGTAGGGGTTTTCTTCTGCTTATCCTTAGGATTTCATTTAAAGTCTTTGCCTTTTATAGAGATTTGTTTTCTATTGTTGCATTTTCCTTAAATGCCAGGAGAATACTAAAAATTCTCCATCAGAATGTTAAACGCTCAGTTTCTAAAGTGCCCTTTCAAACTCAAGCTTGCAAATATGTATTTTTTTCATTTTGGTCTTTAATTGCTGGACTAATCTATGTGGACATGCTTAAGTTTTTACCATGAAATGAATTAAAATATTCTCAGTAGCAAAACCACAGTTTTTCTCCTGTGGACAACTGACTGCAGACAGGATAGCTGTTACTGTTCCAGGAAGGACTGAAGGTTGTGGGTATGGGGAGGAGGTATTCCTAGCATAGCAATTTCCTTCTGTTTGTGCCCATTTTACTCATGACAATTCCCACAGTATTTTAGCATTGAAATAAACATTTATTCATAAGAGATTTATGTCAAGGTGGAGGTTTTTTTTTTATTTCATATAAAACCAATTCACTTTGATCAGATCAATTTTGCTCTCTACACATAATTGAAATCGCTTCACAAATAATTTTTTATCATTACATACTTCTACTTTTTCAGATTTACCCCTTTTCATCCTTTCTGGGTTTCTGCTACTGTTAGCCCTGACTCTTCAAATTCTCTGGAATTAATTTAATGCTTCAATCTCTCAAGTATATTCTGGCAGTGTAATTCTTTTGTCAACTTGTTTCCTTTCACTCAATAACCTCCATTCTTTTATATGGTTTTACTGACTCCTTTAAGAAAGATGGTAAGGGCTGAATAAAAAGAGAAAAATGAATCTTTAGAAGAGATGATCAGGACTTTTATCTTAACATTTACAGGACAACTCAAGCACGCCTTATGAAGCATTTTAAACCAGCATTTTGATAGTCCTTCTCTATGAGTAAACAGGATAATGTTTTGCCCCAATCCTGTATTAACATTTACACAATCATCTTAATATTTCAAACAGCAGCAAGCATTTTTTTTTCAATACATCTGGAGGCTAGTGCCAATTAACTCATCTCATTTTGTCATAGCCTATAGCAGCACCAGGCAATATTGCCAAGCAGTAGTAGACAATCCCAAAATCGCTACCTTACTGAAACTAGGCCAGCTTATCATTTCTAACCATCGCTTCACCTGTATCTGTTAAAAAAATAAACTATCCAATCAGAGTTCAAGGTTTGGGTTTGGTTTTCATTTTTCTTATCTCGTGTGTTTTCTGAATAATATTAAAACCTGAAAAAACAATTGCTGCACTGAACTTTGGTTTGCAATTCAGCTAACTAAAGAAGACATTGAGGAGAAGAGGCTTGAAACGCCACTAACGCTACTTATTTATCACTTGCATAAATTCTGTTTCAGAGTTCTACCTCTTAATAAAGCTCAAGAAAAGGACTTAGATACAAGGCCAAATACATACCTAATGGTAATGTTTTCCTGTAGTAACTCTCATCCTTCTCTTTAACATTTTATAAAGTTAGAAAATTATTAGAAATTAAACTAGGTAGTGTTATGTGTTACTTGCGTCAACCTGGCAATATGAATAATAAATCCTAATACAATAAACTGATAATTTATTGTCAGAATTAAAGCGCTCATATTTGTATTCAGTAACTCATAGCTTCTGAGCACTTGTCTTTCATTTGGCTGATGTCTCAAGAGTTCGGAAGTTTATTAAAAAAACCCCTTTCGTTCTTTCATGGCAGAGGACTGTATGGCAAGTGCTTGTTTTATTTTCATTTTACTTTTGCAGTTTTGAAAAAGCAACTTCTTTGAAATTAATCCAATATTTTCATTCTATATAATCCTCACAATTAATCTGCTGTTTTCTTCTGTTACAATCAGTAGCTATAAAAGCTTAACACAGGTTATCTATTCATCTATGCAGAAGAGATACTTGTGATCTCTGGCTTCCATTTGTTCATCTCTTTGGGTCAAAGTGATACTGAAGAATTGTCTCTTAAATAATCTGAAGAAATAATTTCTAGAACATTTGTCATTAGAGGATTACGAATCCACAGAACCTGGTCAAAGCCACACTGTACTCATGAGCACTAATTTCAATGATGTCAGTGCCCTTTGGATCAGGCCTCAAACCCTAACAACTGATTTGCTCCAAATAGAGCCTGGGAAATACCCAAACTGCAACAGAGTACAGATTTTTAGAGTAACTTAGTTGTGCTCCACCTTTATTATGGACTATCTAACCTGTTTGAAAATCAAATCTAAACATGAAAATTGCACCTCTTTGTGATAGAAGAGCAATGATGAATTAAGCAGTTATCCAAGATAAAGACAAGGAGTGATTCTGTGTGGCTCCCATAGCTGAGACAATGAACCTCAGATCCACCCCAAAACAACAAGAATATCCAGTGCTGTCTTTTGCCATATATTCTGATATTCTGTAAATTTTGAAGCAGGCTCCATAACGGATATATATATTCCTGGCTCTCAGCCTCCAGCTCTGAAGCTTCTTCCTTGAAGGCTAGCCTAAAGTATTTTCAGTTTACGGATAACACGAGGAACCACTAGAATAACTGTTCCTTTAACGATCTTCTGGTAAGTTACAATTTTTCAGGAAATAGCACTGTATAGAAAAACCTACTACAAAATTCAACATAATGGAAGATACACATTTAATTCAGAAAGACTGAATTATATGTTGAGACGACACTTGACAGTTTGAAACAACCCACTGATTTTCAGTTCTCTATTCTTAGCACATATTCTTAGAATTTGAGAATGGCTTCAGCTCAGAGGAGCCTTTGAAGACTAATTTAAATGTTTGGTGGGATGGTGATATAATTTGATAGCAGAAGTTTTTGTTTGCTTTCTTAATCACTTTTTAATTGTACTGCATTCCTCTCTTTGATAGATAAATTTGCATTACAGAACACAGTAGAACAAGAAACCTGAATGTTATTAGTTTTCTACGGATTAACATACTTCTAATTCCACTCAACTGCTCAGTTTCTCAAAAATTGTACTCATTGCTGCTTACTCACTCTACTCACAGAAGTAGACCCAGTGAGGTAAGGTGAACAGGACTCAGACCTTGCACTAAAGTACATGTTTATTAATTTTACTATTTAAACAGTTTGACATAATAGAAAGCATCCTTCATTGCTCTCAATTAATAAGAAAATTCAGTACACGCTTTTGTGTGTACTCTACCAGAGCATCACACATATACTAATTTCAGTATTTCCTAGCTTTGGATTATTCCAGATATTTCTCTTTAGCTGTCAGTCATTTACCAAACTCATAAAATCAACAGTGATTTCAGGTGGTAAGCATGGAATAGTCTAAGTTTGAGGTTTTCATCACTGAGTCACAGTTGCCTTAAGGCAAATATTTCTTCAATGAAAAAATGTTATTTTCTTCAAACTGTGATTGTTTCAAATACCTTGCTGTTTTTCATATAACATGATTTCTTTAGTCAGAAGGAAAAGCACATGTGCAGGAAGTGCAATGCCATTGAGAGGTCAAGTCATTAAGACTACCAAGTATATTAGCTATCCAAATCTCTGCAGACCCATCACTGGAAGCATAACTTGCTTCCTTCATTATAAAGAGATACATCTTGCCACTGTTAAGAAGTTCCCTCTACCTCCTTAGAGGAGACAACCCCATCAGATAAGAAGGTAAATCAGCCTTTGTGACTTTTTTCTCAGCAGCTACTGTGATTGTGTTAAGGGCCAGGATGATGCCACTATCTTTCCGTGCTTCAGGCTATGTATATTCACCTCATACAGGGATACCTGGGATACCAGATGGGGAGTGCCTAAAAGCACTCAAGGCTAGTCTTCTACAGAGTATTCTGTATACTGTGCTCATATCCACATTGCATAGCATTGGCCTAGCATTCCTTGTGCACTGCATCACTCCACAGCCTCTGAGACACGTCATTATTATTTTTCTGTGATGTGGTTTGTTGGTTTTTTTCTGTTCAAAGTGAGGACTGGGTCATAATCTGCCACAATGGCATTTTATTGCATGATGCTGAGAGGATAGCCTCAAGACAGACAGGGGTTTTTCCAGGTGCAAAGCTTGCTGGACTAGCCCTGAAGGATCCTGCAGGACAGAGGCAGCCAAATCAGCTCAGAGGAGCTATTCTCCAAAATTCATCTGAGATTTCCGTCTGAGGGAAGCAGTTGTCTCATTCCAAGAGGAGCTCAGCAATACACTAACAAAGATGCAGTAGCTAACCAGTAGAAGGGGACAGGGAACAAACCAGGCAGTTAAGGTAGACATGAACTCAACATTGACAGTTCAGTTAGCACCTGAGAAGAGTTATCCCGGAAAATGGGACTTTTTTCCTAAATACCATTAAACTTTTAAACACTTTGCCCCTATATTAATGGGAAAAACGCTATTTTCATTGCAAATATGAACTCTGTTCCATTGACGGTGCTCTTATAGAATGCTTTTTGTATCTGAGAATGCCTCATATCTCCTGGCAGAAGACTACAAAATGCTATCTATTATGATTTCATGAATAATGAAAGACTGTATTATAAACTTTTGCTACACAATTCTTTTGTTCTGAGGTATTGTCTTTTGATACTGTAAAAAGTCTTATTTTAACTCACCTGAGTGTCTTTCAGAGTACAGATGAAGGTCAGTACTTTTATAAGCTTTCTTCCTCTGTAAGCCCATAACACTCTTATGACATTAAGGTATGTACTTAAAGACTTGATTGTTGGCTTTCATTTCCTTAATAACTTGGCAACTTCGCAGTACTGCCACAAAACCTGTTTAGCAGCAAAGCACATAACTGTTCTGCTTTTTAAGCTAGGCTTATTTATATAAATTTATTCCATAGTCTGCTCATCTTATTTTAATGGCCAGATGTTCTTTTCTCTTCACTTCTTAATAAACAAATACCCTTAACTAACCAGACAGTCTCAAAGTTCTTCATCCTTACGGCTTCGCTCTTCCCCCTTGGGGGGGGGGGGGGGGGGGGGGGGGGGGGGGGGGGGGGGGGGGGGGGGGGGGGGGGGGGGGGGGGGG
>JAVKLA010000039.1:19691808-19703083 GCA_034782735.1 Sagittarius serpentarius | reverse complement strand
GCCCTTTTTGGTTACTTTCTTCTATGAACAGTTCAGGGCACTAAAGACATTTCCAACATAAAAATATTCATTTGAAAGACATGGACAGAAGTATATCAAAACCCTGCTCTCAGAAGTAGTTTACTTCAATATCTAACTGCAAGCTCACCACTTTTTCTAAAGTGAGCCTGACATCTGCTTTTGTTTACCATTTGGTAATGACATGAATTCATGCTAAGAGGATGAAACAAAATTTAAATATAAGTACTCTTTCAGATGCACTGGATGGAGAATATAGCATTTTCAAGACTCTATTCATCTTCTTACAGTTTACATGGAGGTTAGATGATGGCTTAGTTATATTAAAAACAACATTTGGGTTTGCTGCTTGGTTTACAAAAACAATTCTGTGGAAAAAATTTCATACAAAAAAACAAACCAAGCATTCTTTTAAAGATAAGCATATGGCTATATTCTTTACCAAAGTTAGACTAAAACCCACCGTAAAACAGGAAAAGAGATAACGTGAAAGTAAAAGATAATGAAAAGAGCACAGGCTTATGGCAGCAATCTAACTTTGTGACCCTTTTAACATAAAAGTAAATTTGCCAAAATCCCAAATAAACTGTATTAGAAATATTTCAGTTCAGGACTGTATAAGATCCTACATTACATGCTTGTATAACCCAGGATGTATTCTCCCTTCCTCTAAATTATTTGGTACTGACACGATGCTGGAGTAGGTAGGGGACCGAGGCTGATGCAGTTTTGCGAAGACCATCTTCCCAGCATTGTCACTCTGCCTCTGAAAAGCCTACAGCCATTTATACTCATGATCAGAATTGAAAATATCTGTAAGAGTAAGATGAAAGTACTACAGTTGTATCTAAATGGCATTGTCAGAAATAGGCTGTACTTAGCAAAGTGTTTTGCCGAATTACGGAAATTTACCGCTGACAACACATTTGTAAAGTTCGTTAAGACAACTCTGTTGTATTCTATTTTATTTAAAATTAAAATGGAACTGAAGCAGCAATACAAAATCATTTTATTTAGCACGATTTCTCCTGTCCTACTTTACTTGGGCATATATGCTGGATATTGTTAAAAACAGTCGACAATGACACCTAGACAGAGCTGCGCTCATCTGTTCTAATCCTGCAGGACCACAACTCATTTCAAGCTAGTAAAGTGTGGTTTATACAAATTACTCATGCGCATGACTGGCCCAGAGGCGGCAGCAGCAGGAAGTGCCAACTGAAAGTCCTAGATTTAACAGTTCAGGCAAAATCCCAGACACAATGGTAGCTGAGGCTGCTCAGCCTATTATACTGAATTGCTCAGTCTTTGAGGTGGGAGACTGCCAACTGTTAGGGCACTAACATTCCTAATGCTTCAGTCATTCATGTGGTAAAGCTGAGAGCCACAAGATGCCACTCACCACTCCTTTCATCCCTTTGGAAAGGTTTTGGCTGCAATGAGAAATAAAAGGGAGGGAAGCACAGAAATAATGAACCATATGCAAAAACAGCAAGAGCAATTTATTCCCATTCTAACACCTTTTACATCAGAAATAGAAGGCATTGTGCACTGTTCTCAAAGGTGCTGATCACAGAGCCCCGGGAATCAAAGTCACTGACATGCTTGAAAGGTGTTAAACACCCAGTTAAAATAGAGTTTCCAAGTAGCTTTTGGTGTCTGGGCATCAGATAGTGTGGACTGAAGTACGGAGTGGTACCCCTGAAATTAATCACATTCCCTAAGCATAAAATCTAAGTATTGTATATCCTGATTAATGATTTTGGAACTGACGATTCAGAGAGTTGTTTAGCTCAAAATCAGCTTAGACTCAGTTTTAACTCAAGCTCAAGGAGGGAGGAGGGTTTGTATTGCCTACAATTAGCAAAAGGGGCTATCATGATACCACTTAACAAGGAGGACAGCAAAACATCCCCTTTGGGGCTCTCTGTAGTAAGTTACCTCCTTGTAGTCTCTTAAGGGTGGTATGCAGCCCCTTCACTTGGCATGAGATACACTGTTGTTAATTAGCATATCAAAAGCTAATCCTGGGAGCCCACAATTAGAGAAGCCTGCTGAAGTATGCTTTCATCAAAACCTGGTTCATTGCAACAGTAAAACTGAAGGACAAGACAGGTAGAGCAATACGCTCAAAGTTAGCAATCATCCAGAAAGCATTATTCCAATTCCTACCTCTTGCTCCAGGTTCTTCCAGTCAGGTGTCTAACTAGCAGACTCTCTATACAAAATAGATCTTTTAAAATATTAAATACTTGATACATAAACTCATATTATTTTGCTTATTTGCAGCTTACTAATTCTCCCCTTTATAATTACTCTTTAAACTTTTCAAACAGAGAGAAGACAATTACCAAGGCCCCTAATTTTACAGGAATATGAAGAGGAAAATATCAGGGAAGACAGAAAGAAGAATTAATGTATTAGATTTTTTTTTCTCTTTTCGACAGCCATATTTAAGGAAAGAAAAGAGTAATTTGAATATTATGCAAAAACGTAAGGGAAGGATAATGCAATCATAGAGGACCTCAAGCACTGATTTAATCCTCAACATTTTAATTACGGATTTTATTAATTAATTTTGATTCTTCCTGAAAAGTTCTTCATGGACTGTGTTCTGAGGTAATAATATCTGATATAATTTATAGTGTTAGGGAAATTCTATTACAACTCTCATATGATTTCCTTCAGTGATAGTAATTATACCCTTCTTAAATTTTGATCTACAGGTCTCATTTCAAATGAAGGCTAAAAGGCTAAAGCCAGGGCTAAGATGGTACTGTCCATCTTGGACAATAGGGAAATGCTCCTTTAACCCTACTGAAGCAACCTTGCAATCTCACAGAGAAGAAAGAAATTTCCAAGTTAGCTTTAGAATTCCCTGGCTTTGATTCAGGAGAGACAACTTTTCACAATTTGATTTTTCTCTCAAGGTTTGAATTGCTAAAACCAATAGTTACATTGGGATTGTAAGAAGGGGAGGATAAAAATATTTCATGCCTGAGCCAGGAGTCCTTAGTAAGATGACCACATTATTAAGACCAGTAAAGACCTTTCCTCAGTTGACACTGGTAGATACCCTACAGCTTGCTTAAATTTTAGTCCTCTTCCTGGATCTTTGCAGTACTCACCAGCCTGCCACATTTTGTATGCTATTTCTGAACAGGGAGAGTTCAGTAGTACAGACTATTTGGCCCTTTGTCTTCAAACTGCTGATGTTACTCAGAAAGTACCAGAGCTAATTCTCTGCTTACACAAATGGTCCTTTTCATTCCTTTGCATCTAACTGATATGAATGTAATTAACTCCATTAACTTTCACAGTCATATTCCCCCTCTCCCCCTTTTTTTTTTAATTAATACAAATGAAAGAAAGATTTGGACCTCTAATTTCTGAAGTCAGCGCTGCAGAGAAAGAGAATAGGGAAGCCAGCTGCTCTAGAAATACGGCTTGCTATTTATGACATTATCCATACCACAAGATCTTGAGATACTCTCACATCAGACAATGCACACTTGTTTTTGGACGAAAACTTGTTTTTGGAAGGATTTAGACTATCTCAATGACTGCTGATTGATGTAAAACTGAAAGGGAGAAAGAGTGGCTTTGAAAGCGGTTGTGCATATATTTAACTTGGTGATGTACTGAGGGAATAAACGGACTGCCTCTCATGACCTGTGTGGAAAGGCAGTAGAATAAAAATGTGGTTCTGCACTTAGCCTTTCCTTTTTAATACCTGTCAAGTCTCAGATTTGCCACCTTTAGATGAATTGCTGCTCCTCCCATGCATAGTGTGAATTGTTTGATGTATCTTTCAAGCAGCTGTTAAGTCTGGGATACAGTGAAGTCATGTAATTTATCCTGAGTCAGGGGTGGCATTCCTCTGTACTGCACCCAGCAACAGAACAGAAAGACTTAGGATTTTCAGTTTTGCTTACTATTAGGAAGAAGCAAGTTATTTCACCTCTTTTATTAGAAAAAAAAACAAAACATTTCCTATCATATGCCCAACCATTGATCGTGGCCAGCAAAAAATGAAAGGTGATGTCACAACACCTACCAACTTACTGGCTCTTAAGGGAAAATACGTATTCCTTCTTTTCTTCCCATATGTAGCTGGATTCAGTCTCCACATGGAGATATACAAGAATGTACTAGAATGCAGCTGTCCATGAGAAAAGTTTTTCTATAGGGCAGCAAACTTACTGCCTTTAGAACAAATTTAATTTTTGCGTTGGCAGGAAATCCAAAGAGAAAAGACACCATAACATCTGAGACAGTGACATTCTCCTGTAGAAGGAGAAATGTTAGTCACTTCCATGGTAATGTCATTTTAATCTGCATTTCAGAAACTGTAGCTCTTGAAATGACAGTCCTTGTATAAATGTTTGAGAACAGAATCTAGAATATTGTGCTGAGTTATCAATTTATTCTCTGACATCTGTTAATACCTGTATTTGATGAGGGAAAACCCTTCTGATACTAGGGGTAGATTGGATATTGCATCTATCTAGTCTTTTTCAAGGTGAAATATTATATTCCGGTATACTGTAAGTCAAAATGAAATAAGGCTAGAACTTTCACAGTAGTCCATAACAAATATGTAAAGTTTATAAATAGATGAAGTTGACTGACACCTGGTTGAATTATTTTTAACTGACTCATCTATTTTTCTCTTTATATGAAAACAGCCAAAGCAAAACAGAAAAGGGTTTTTTTCAGATTCAAAACATTGATATATATGACAGACAGGTGCTGTATGAGACTTTGACTGTTATCAAAACCTGCAGAAAAAGGCAAAAATTCAGCAAAGAAAGGCTATCCAGTCATTTCATGGGAACAGAGAGGGATTGTACTAGTTCATGTTTAAAGAAATGTTGTTCAGTCCTCTCCCAATTCTATCTCCTGATAGATGGGACATGATGTTTATAGACAGAAAAGACAGTAATAGCCACCCACAGGAACCCCCCACCCCACCATCCCTACACGACTGGCAGGATCACAGGAAGCTGCTCAGTACTGGCACAGCTGTACTGCTGCGGACTAGGTATGAAGTACATGGGAAGTGATTTGCACAGCACACATTTAAACCCTGACTAATTGCTTAAACAATACTGTCACTTTCTCAGTATAACTTGCTAGATATGCCCTCTGACACAGCTAGTTTTTCTAAAAACCTCAAAGTAAAAAAATGCAGGATGTAGCAATCCCTTCAATGTTAAAAGCTTTAGTTCTGAGCCTTTCATTAGTATACAGAAGGTGAGCCTCTAATTACTAATCTTTCACAGTCTGTAGCACCCCAGGGCTTCCAAACATCCTGGTGAAGGCAGGAAGGATATTTCAGACTTCATTTCAATTCCCTTAAACTTTTGTCAACAGCCTCATTTCAAATGGAAACTGCTCAGTGCGGCTCAGCTGCGCTGTCTCTGCTTCTAAGCTAGCCCAGCCCTGAAAAAAATGCCCTCATTAAAAGAGACGGGCATGAAATAGGACTCAGCTTCAAAAACCTCTAAACTACTCCAACACTGAAAGATGAATATAAACTTTTGGGGCTTTTCTATATCATGAAGACATCGGCCATAAAAATATTTTATATACACTGTGAATGGTAAACAGGAAGAAAACACTGATCTGGTGGATATGTATGAAGCTTGTACCACTGCTTTCTTCTAGTCCTTTGCAGTGCTGCTATACGCACACACGCGCCAGGCACACGCTTTGGGGCTTGCTAAGACCTGCAGGGAGTCTTTCTGAAGGCTTCTCCTTGCAGATTGCTGTCATCAGAAGGAAATGCTTCTCAAAATTCAACAAATAACAACACAATGGCCTATTTTTCAGACTGGCAGAAAGTATTTCCAAGCACTTTACCCCTGTGATGGGAGCACTTTCACCTTCTTCCTCTTACATTCTTCACAAGTTGGTTTTTGGACACCATTACAAATGCTCTGATATTTCAATCTAGACTCAGGCATACTTAAAGGTAATCCTCCATAAACCAGGGCAAGTTTCACTGGCCAAGTGATATATGAACTATGTAAGTATAATTGATGACTATTCCTAGGAAAGACACCTTGGATGATTAAATGGTATTTCTACTTCATTCTTAATTCAAAACTGATTATTACATGTGCAGTTACTCACGTTATACTTCCCAATTTGAAAAATGAAGGTAACAAGATTGAAAACCTCTTTAACAATGCCAAGGAAGAGACACACAGATATTGCACCAAAACCATGGAAAAGGCATCTGTTCTGATCTTCATGTTTTAAACTAAACGTTCAAAACATCTTCTGTCATTCTATCGACTTCCAATGCAAATTCTCAAAATCTAGTAATATTGTAGCCATGCAGGAGAGACAAACCTCTGCCTTGAAAAAGTTATGATGTAGTGTGGCTTGTTGAGCTACATCAGAAATGCATCACACCTTATATGGCTGGTATACCATTTTCTGACATTTTATGAAGATACGTTAATTAACACTGCATAATATTGCAAAATCTGCAAGTAGAATTATTTTGAATTTTTCTCCTTTCAAAGCCAGTTAAATATTCCACGGGTGTCTACCATGTAAGATGGTATTTGTTTAAAAAAAAAAAAAAGGGAACAATTTTTTTTTTCTTTAATAGGAAAAGAAGTTTTACGTTAGAATGGATAGTCTCTAATGTCAATGATCTGGCTGTTAAAGCACCATTGACTCTGATAACACAAGCGAACCATAGTGTACTATGCTTCATACTTAGTGTTCAGGGAAAACATGATCTGTAGCAGCTCTAAAGAGTAATTCTGATCTCTAGAGAGGAGTCTCAATGATCCCATTAACATTGATCACATCTGAAGAAGTCTCAGGCATAATACATTATTAATATCACCCCTTTCTGTTTTTTTTTTAATGGTTTGAAAAGAAACAAAGGAAATTAGATAGAAATGTCTCCATTAAAATAACATAAGTGGTCAGACTAAAACCCACCAAAGACAGGAAATCCAGAATTAAAAGTTGCTGCTCCCACTGAGTGTCTCCAGACATTAGCTGAACTTGTGTGCTATACTTTGCAATATTGAATCCTGGCATAAATTCAAAACAAGGTGACTAAAGGATGAGTCACCTCCTTCCTGCAGGTTTATGTTCAAACCTTAATGCATTTTCTGTGTATCATACCAGTAACTTTCTTCTAGTTCTCACTCCTTTAACACATTTGATTGCTCACAGGAATTTCATCTTCCATGAAAGACAAAATCAGGCTAAGAGTAAAAAAAAAACAGAAGTTCTCAAGGGATTTGATGGAAAGACATTACTTAGATTGCTCATCTCCCAGGCTAGATAGAACGTAAAAAAAAAAAAAAAAATCTGAAAACCAGAATATATTACCTGGCCAGCCCTTATTTTTTTAAGTAGTAGAAAAGAACTGTAAAGGAACATGTCTGCTATTAGTATGTTTAAAGCTAGCTTCAGGATCCAGAGCCAATGTTCATCTCAAATTATGCCAGTTCCAAATTTTCCAACAAAATATTTCTTATATATTTCAAAAGAAGATGGAATTATCCGTCTCCATATATAGACACTTTATACCATGCAGAAATACAAGCTTGAGGTGGAACCATGATGTAGAGGTCAGACCACCAGCCAGCACTGAGGTATGCTGAGCCGTCAGAGGGAGTGTCCTGTTCCTCTGTGTCTATGAAGCCTGTCTAACCTGGACCAGAGGGACAGGGGCCTTGACTGCTGTGAGCGTAAAGTGTGTGAGTATAACAGAATAGAAACCTCGGAAGAGAAAGAGTAGAAATTGCCATCTACCCACTCAACCCATCCCACTTAGCAAATACATTTTAGATTTCATGCCACTGAGTGGCACGGTTCCCTTCTTGCTCATTCCACCCACATTCCCTCATGGCACTGCTTCCTTATCCACAGACTTACACGAAAAAGTACCTTGTCGCCATGTAAACACAGTTACAACCTTTGGCCACTTCTCTAAGAACAATACATGTCATCCCGGATGCATGCTTTAAAAAGAAAGTTGCATATTTCTATCACAGAGAAACTTAAGAACAATCAGCAGGAAGCTCTTACATCCACCAAACAAGGGTACATAACTGGTTGTATCTGATATGGTATGTGACAAATAAATATTCATAAATTCCTATCCTAGGTATACAATAACAGAATTTCTTAAGTCATGAAGTTGTTTGCAAAGAACTTCACAGACCTTTTCCATGTGCCTGCATGAGAACAGCAGTGGACTCTTGTCAAGGTCAAGGGAGCTCTCAGGGCACTATATAGGAATTCAAGCACCAGCATGGAACAGCAGCATTGGGAATCCCGCACTGAGGCTGAATGCAACTCCACAGAGCAAGACTGCTTTTACAAACGCCCACCTCCAAAATCTGCTTTTGAAACAGATACACATTGTATTGGTTTCTTCAGAACAAAGACGCACAATGTGCTATTATTGAACTGACTCGTATTATTCAACAGATAGTGTTCTCATAGTAGGACATAAAACCTCCTCATGCTCCTAATGGAAAGGAAAAGAATAAGGAAATCCTACACGGTCCTCTCTGAATGCTTTTTCCTCTTCAAAACTTAAAAAAATCTAGGGAGTTGCAGCCAGTGGACAAACCTGCTTATTCTACCCATGTTGCCCTAGATATGGTATTTTTATGACCCAAGAAGGACAGAGCCCATAATATTACAACAAAGATTTGTAGGCTGGGGTCACAAACTGGAACTGCAAAACCGGTTGCAAGTTTTGGCAATCAGTCCAAAGTCCAAAGTCCAAAAGTCCAGAGTAAAAGATCACTCTGACATTGCTAATAGGTTTACAAAAGAGTTTACTTGGTTGCCAAATCAATACAAAACAACAGAAAAAATACCTTTTTCTTTTTCTTTACGAATAGCAAATGTTCTTAGTGGGAATGCCACTAGTCACAGAACTTAATCTGTGTAGATTTTTGAGCACAGCAAAGTCTTCAGCTCTCTTAAAAAACGATACTACAGGGAAAAGCATTCCCACTTTGTTGTAACATATTTCCTTTGTTTTTAATGTGAACCTTCAAAAGATTACCACATAGCACTTCTGTACTAATGCATTCAGGTTAATCTAGTTGGTTTATGGTTCCTTGTTATATTAAGTACAGGAAAATCTTATTTAATTTCAAACCAAGCATCAGTGATTTTCCACTCATTTTTCCCAGTACTCTTTGTCGAATGAAAATAAATTTACATATTAAATTATTTATGTATACACTTTGACTTCCTATACGTATACACAGGCACATGTGTACTTCCATATATATATATAGAGAGAGAAATATATATATAAAATCAAAGAAATGTAGTTGCTAAAGTTTTCTTTCAGAGAACAATAGCAAAAACAGCAGGGGGCAAGCAGCAGCAAAGAAACAGGAAAAGCTTTAGAGCGAATAGCATGAAAAGAGCCCAAACACATTAGAAACAGATTTGCATAAAAGTATTTCAGCATTAGGGAAATATCTAGTTATGTTGCCTTTTTAAAGTGCATCCCCAAGCAGTTAATATCAATTACCATAAGCAGGTAAAATTCCAGTTCTGTCTTTGTACTTCTGTCAAGCAGATTTCATTCTTCAGGGAAGATGTTTTCTATTTGCACCTACAAAAAATGTAAGAAAGAGGAAATTCATATAGTTTTTGAAGATGTAATTCAAACCCAACTGCTTTTCTTGATAAGTAGTTTTATAATTGTTCCATGTATATTAAACTAAATACTACAATTAGTAGGTATTTCCTTTAAGAAAAACAAAACTTACTAGCCAGCTGAATCCCACCAGGCATTATAAAAGTATAGAAAGCCACTGAAACCCAGCTAACAGAGAAGATTACAAAGTGATTTGTACTGGTGTTCCCTTCAAACAACTTGATTTTTTCAAAAAAACCATTTGTCTCAAACCAGGGCTAGTTGCCGCCTACTAAATGTTAAATCCTTTTGCTGTGTTTTCCTCAAGCTGTTGCCAAGGCTGACTACTTTATAGTATAGTTGGTTATGGTATACGACAATCTGTTGCTAGTCAGCCAGGTAAAGAGCAAAGCCATAGGCTTGGCTATACGTAAAACCTATTGGCAGCCGTGTACACAGCTCAGGAGAAGCAGCATTACATCTCTTATGATAAGAGAAAGGAATAAATAGGGGGACGGTTGCACAGACTTCAGGTGTCTAGGCGTCTTCTTCTGGCTCTGGAAAGATGTACCAAAGAAAGGTAACTGAACAGCAGTTCACATATTAATATCGAAGGTTATCACCCTTCTCTGCTCTTATTTCTCTATCAGCCAACCACAGAATCTTGAATAACCATTTCTGTTCGTATTAGAGTTGAGAGACAGCTCTGCTAATAAGTTGTAAAACCCCTTCTGTTTAAAGGTAGACTAATTTAAGTACTCAGAGTCCACACACCTATTTGGATTTTCCTGACATTTGATATTTGCTCTGGAGTTCAGCACGATTAACATTTTGAGGTCAAAGTCATTCAAGTCCTCAGAAAGTAATGCTTGCAATAAAATCCATGCCTGCCTTTATGCTGGCAGATGTTAATTACCTCTCTTCTACAACCTCAGATATCAGAACAGAACTATAGCCTTTCGTAAAATGGTCTTGATCATCCAACACTTACCCAATTAATTTTAAATATTGAAAATAATGCTTTAAAAGGAATTCAGTTCCTTAGATATGGTCTAGGTAAACAGATGCTTCCTCATCTTCCTAATGCCAAAGTGGTTCTTGATTGTTTATGAGGAAGAAAATAATCTGAGTATTGAAGAAGAAACCCTACTTACTTTAGCATCAAAAGCACTCCTTTCACTTGGTAGCAGACTGGGTAGGGGGTATCTGTTTCCCCTCTGCTGAATTTGCCTCAGGACATAACGGGAAAAAATTGGAGAAAAAGAAGACAGCAAAACATCCACACCAAGACTTTTAAAATAACTCTAAATTACACGTGCGCATGCTAAAGTGAAGGGTTGAAAGGTGCTGCTCTACCGAAGCTTAAAATAATCTAAGTCAGAGATGGTCTTCTCTTTTTCCCTCACCCTTATTCATGAAGCTCCATCCCTGCCCCAGTCCTGACACTGATATGTATATCAATGGCCCTGTCCTGGTTTCGGCTGGGATAGAGTGAATTGTCTTCCTAGTAGCTGGTACAGCGCTGTGTTTGGGGTTTAGGATGAGAAGAATGTTGGTAACACCCTGATGGTTTCAGTTGTTGCTCAGTCGTGTTTAGACTCAGTCAAG
>JAVKLA010000039.1:19668474-19685245 GCA_034782735.1 Sagittarius serpentarius | reverse complement strand
CACCAGACTGCCACGACTTGTCAAATATGATGGATAATGGCTTAGCAGCTATGTCTGCCAGTTCCCTCAGGACCCGCTGGTGCACTTCATCAGGTGCCATGGACTTGTGCACCTTCAGGTTCCTTAGGCGGTCATGAACCTGATCCTCTCCTGCAGTGGGTGGCTCTTTGTTCTCCCAGCCCCTGCTTTTGCTCTCTATGATTTGGGCAGTGTGGCATGAGCTGTTGCCGGTGAAGGCTGATGCCAAGTTCAATGTAAACATTTCACACTAATAACTGGTAAGAAAGATCATGTTTTGGTATTTAAATCAATATTCATTTTGGTTTTCAGTTCATCGTTTTCAGTTTTGCAAGGGCCTAAATATAATGAGGATCTGCAGACAAAAGCAGCTGTACATCAAGAGGCATGTGCTACAGCCTATGCAGAAATACACGTGGAGTTCTGAGCCTCATTTTAAACTCCCTATTCAAGCAATATTCCTAATGCCATCTGTTGTTGCATTTGAATGTTGTTAGCCTTCTAACATTAGCTGATTAGTCTTTCCTTGTGCATCTGAAATAATGAAAATGCCTCAAAATACATTTTCACAGCAGAGACTCTACTACATGGAGAAAAAAATGGCACAGTATCAGTTCATTCTAACAAATGGCAAAGGAGAGAAAATAGCTATTTTGGATTTCTTAATTATAAAAAATGTTATTAAATATTTGTACTTCAACTATTGAATACATCTCATTTAAATCTTTACAGTGTAATCTTGTAAGTATATATCCATCATACTTTAATGTATATGTTTTATAGATATACATAAACACACACACACACTCTTGTGGGGACAAATCAGGTATTTCTAAGTAGAGACAAATATAAAATGACTCAGTATCTAGAAATATACTAACAAAGAGAATGTGCCAGTAACTTCCTCCAAGACAGCTACATTTAGCTTGGCCTGCTACCAGAGTCAAGCAAGATTCCCCCGGCAGGAAACCATGCCCTTCTCCAGCCACAGAGCCTTGTGTATACATCTCTGTGGGTATATTACATGGCATGATGCTCTAGCTGGGCTTGCTGTAATTATCCCTCCTGAGGAAGAGGCTATATTAGCCTGAGAAAAGTACAGTATTAATGTTTTTTTGCTGTACTACTACTATTCTCCTTTGAGAAAGGCTAAAGGGCTTCAGAAGCTGAGGGTGGGCAACTTGCGTCTCTGTTCTGCTATGACAGTCACGTTGTCTGTCAGGGAAACTTGCCAGATTAATCCCTTCCAGGAGCTGGGCTACACCTGAAGCTCACACACTGGAAGTGACAGAAGTACTGAGAAGCTAGTTAAGTGCCCAGCAGCTAGAAGTGGGCCCAGAGGAAAGGAAATATATATACATACATATACCTTAAGAGAAACAGTAAGGAAGACGCAGACATAATACTGGCTCAAGTTTCCTTAAAAAGGAGGACAGCAACATTTGGGAGGTGCGACCCTGGCACAACGAGAATGGAAATGGAGTAGGAAAGACCTGATTTAAAAAAACCAAAACAACCTACTACAGGAAAACTAAAAAGGTATAGACAGAAGTTACTAATTCTAGCAGAGCCAGTATCTCAGCAGTTTTTACCCAGATGTACCTTGATAAGCATTTGGATAATATGGTCTGGTGTTTTGATCCAGTTCTACATACCGTAAAGCCTTTTACACCAGTAGAAATAACCCAGCAAATTAAAAATTAATACTTTTCTGCTGGGTATAGCAAACAATTGGCTAAAAAATGGTCCAACAAGCCATAGAGCCAGCACAAAGGAAGGGGTGGGAGGAGACGGATTTCCCCTTTCAGCAGGCTCAGCTGTAATGTGCAGCTTTACTCACACAGTACCAATTTTTTCCCTAAAAATTAGTTCAGAGACAGGTTGCTGATATCCAGTCACCAGAGAAGTATATTCAGCAGCACTAGGCAAAAGTTGATAATGAGAATACCTACTCAACAACAGAAATTGAAAGGAAAGAACAATCATGTTTGGAATTTGGCAAGAACATCAAGCTTAAAATACTGATTTTACAAAAACACTGGGTAGCATGGAATCAGCCCAAGTGTTGTTCTGTCTCATGTGAAACGTAGAAAGCAAAGACAGTGTCCTTTAAAACTGTGCTATTAATAACAGTGAAAGAAAAAGAGCTGCTATGGCAGCATCCTCATCAAAGTCCTGATGCTATTCCAGTACTGGCACTAAAGGTGCTCTGAATTTTTCTAACAATGGTCACTTCATACACTCAAGAACTTCTATTAGCCTCTGTAGACTAAAGTATCAGCATTTCCACTGAAATTCCTGCTTCTTGTAAGACTCTGGCATTGCCAAAAACTGCATGTAAATAGGAAGCTCTGGAAGATTTTTCTTTCCCCACAATATTTTGAAAGTTTGAATTTGATGTTAGCATCTCTCTGCTGCAGAAATCTCAGCTTTCAACTATCTCTAATTATGGATGATTCATATTATAAAAACACTGAATGCCTTGGTAAGAGTTGGTGAGCTACCAATCTCAGCATATACCTACAGTGTTAGGCCTCTCCACCTGTGGATCACTTCTAACAAACATAAATATCCGACCTTATCACCTGAAGGTAAACTAGATAGAAAGAGACAGACGTGGATGACCAAACACTGCATCTCTGCCAACTGTGCATAACCTACATGTAGTATATGGGATAATTTCTGTCAAAGATTTAAAGAAAGTATATTTAAATCTATTATTCATAAGCATTATGATTTAAAAAAAAAAACACATTACATTATCAGCAAGATTATCATTATTTTCCAGAAACCTAAGTCAGATGTGGAATTCCTTCAAATATAACTCTCCTATATTTGTCTTCCTGCTTTAAAAGAACCTAAAATGTATTCACATGATAAAGCTTATTCAGGGATAATGCAAAATAAATGCATTTTCATAAAAGATCCATTTCATTCTACTGCATACAGGTGTACTGAAGACAAGTTATGCATATTAAACCTCCACGTAAAAAACATTTGAAAAAAATATTGCTATCCAAGCACTTTCTCCTATTTGCAAAACTAACTGAATCTGCAGATGCACAGGATACTTAACTAGAAGCAGGGATAATGTATGCATTATTCCTTTTACTCACTACTTCCTCTCATAGCTCTCAGCATACAGGTCTGATACTATACGTAAGAATGAGAGAGAAGAAAGAACTTTACAAATTGTGCCAAATAACATTAATCCATCGAAAAGGACCTAATTTAATCCTCTCTTTTCTGGGACTGAAAGCTAGATATCTGTAAGCAAGTATTCTAGAAGCTCTTATTTCATTTCTGAATTGAGAAACATTCATTAATTTGGGCCATTAATTGTGGAGATTCATTACTCGCATATTTTCATCACTTTACTTTCCTTTTAATGTGTTCTTAATGAAATGCTTCTATTTTCACACAGGGCTTCTATATCAGAATTAACTTGGGCAGCTTTGCAAAAGCTGCACTATAAAAAAGGCAGATGAATGAGCCATGTGCTTATCACAAAATACTATGATTTACTAATAATGCTAAGCGCACTTCAGTATCAGGCACTACATAATAAAGCCTCTGTATGTTTATTGTTTTCTATACAGTGACGATCCTGCCCTTTAAAGTATGTGCATCTGTGAAAATCCGTCTTAGAAGCAGGATTTGTCTATTTGGTGGTAATATTAGTTTCAGATGCTCTGCTCCTAGCTCTGTTTTCCTTCCAAACTCACACATAACTCCCAATCACATTACTGGGACACAAAATGTGTGCAACACGGAGAGGTAAAAGGACCCCTGCAGTGCTAAGATACCTAGGAAAATCTGGATAAGCTACATGTTCATTATCTACCAGGTACAACCATTCATAAAATATGAAATAAATAATAGGAAAATAATGTTGGCAAACATATACATCTGGATACGACACACACTCAAAAAGTGCTTCTTAGGATTCTGAGACATCAACCTAATGTACTTAATTGGACTGGAAATCCTGTGGTCAAATGATCTACAACAACTTCTTTCCTATTTTCTGGACCTCTCCCTGTACGCCTTTGTTAGGGTGACAAGCAAAAAGGCATTCAGACCCTGTTGACAGACATTTCATATAATTCATGACTGCAGGTATACAATATTACTCACCTGTTGTAGTATATTCACGTTCAGTGATATCTGTTGGTTTCCATTTCACAATGTTAATGATAAATCCAGTTTCAATTAACAGAAAATACTTTAAAAAATAATTCTGTTTCATTTATGTTAACATCCCTCAATTTATTTTCAAATTTAATTTCAAATTCTTAGTTTTATATTTAAATTAGAGGAAGAAATATATAGCTTCTCACTGAAAATACCTTTGACACTTCACTGCGATATATTTTATAGATATTTGTTTCCTTTTGTAGGTACTGTAACACATCAGTAGGCACCAGTTTATTAACTGAATAAAACTAAATATGTTTTTGAAACCTTATTCTCTGCAGAGTTACTCTCAACTCACATTGGTGAAAGTCCACTGAAACTAGCTGCAGCTATGCAAATGCTCCAGTGCTTAGTATTTGGAGTCGCGTTCAGCAGTCCATTTCTCATCAGTACCATTTTTAAGAATATTGCTAAAGGTTCACTTGTATCAATGACTTAATCACAACCTTAACATCAATTATACCTTAAACAGTTGAGCAGCCTGCACTTCAGTTTTGACCAAATACTTCCCCAGAAGGAAAGGACCAACCAAAGAGGGAGAACGCTTGCCTTCACCCAACTTTAATTTCATTTCACAGCTAGAAATAGGCAGTTTGCTCTTATTACAACCTAGATTGCATACAACAATTTGTCTTGCAACAAACAAGACTGGCAGAAAAATCACAGTGTCAAATAAAATCTTTTTCATTAAAGAAAAATATTTTAGGAGTTTTGTTGTGTTTCACCTTTGTGACATAATGTTTCATAATACTGTATTCCTTTTAGCAGAAATGTCCTTAAATGTCAACAGCTCATCAGTGCAAGTATACTTACTTCTGCTTATAATTATACGTTACTTATGATTAATGTGCATTTTTTAAATGGTACCTGTTCCACTGAGGATTATTAAAAATGGATAATTAACTCTTCTCAAGGAGATGCTTCTAATTTCTAAAACTCAACCTACACACCTATTTGCCCATAATAATCACAGAGTTTAAATGAACAATTCCAAATTCTTTGTAATGCAACTTAAGACAAGTCTAGTTTTCCTAATCCTTCCTGTCACCTTATGAGGGTGGGCGGGGGGAGAGGGGGCGGGAAAGAAACAAAAAAGAGAGAAGCAAAACCAAACAATACACAATGCAACAAGATACAGTACAGGAACTGCTCTATTTTAATACTTTCAAGCTTCTGATCAAAGCCCACATCTCAGTCCTGGAAGATGAGCACTTTGGTCTCACAAAGCCGTGCACTGCTATGGGACATGCCTGTGGTCTTTATTCAGTGAGACGTGTTCTGTGTCCTCATATAGGCAAAGAGAACATGCCCTCACAGGATGGAAGGCTTGTATTTCAATGGAAAAGAGATGACCAGAACTTTCTCAAGACAGAAGATGGTGTGTGGGACGACTTGTGCAACCACAGTCACCTTGTGCTACCTTACAGAAAGTATGAAGCTTAGGGATACTTAATGTAAAAAAGGGCATTCCAAAGATTTCATCTGAGACCTGGGTAAGACCCATCAATAGTGATGTCAAGTTCTTGTTTTCTGAAGCTCTTATTTAGCCTGTTTATTTGATACATACAACAAACCTGAATTGCTAGAATTCCCTACAGCTAATGAAACTACTGGCAGCTTCCCAGACCATTGGGCTACACTTGAAACATTTTAATTCTGATAGCACGTTCATTCCACTCACAATATGATTTCAGTGATCTATATTTTCCCCTGTATTGACAGAGTTGTTTATGGCACTCCTCAGGTATAGGCCTTGGGTCCCATTCTACATTTATCTGCTCCCATTAAGTGGTGTCATTAAAGACATTTCGACAGCTCTCTCGGCACTCTATGAATGTTTGTGACATTAAAGCTTGAATGTCTTCAAATTTCCTGCAGCTAAATGTTGACAAGCTTGAATTCTTATTTATTGGTTCCCTGCAGTAACAAACCGCATGTTCATCTTTGACAGTTCCTTTCGTGATGAGCTCTGTCCACAAAAGGCTGATGTTTTGAAACTGCATTTGAACAAACCCACACATTTTAAGGGCCACATTTATTGCAGCACTAAAAAGAAATTATAAATATATAAGTACGAAAGGACATAATGAGATGTTTAAATGTTATACGGAATCACATACACTTATTTGAAGCAAGCAAGTTCCATCAGAAAAAAAACTCTAGCTTTTGTTTCAATATGGATGAAGAGAGCAATATCCTCATTCCCAGCTCCACCAAAAGACAAGTCTCCCACAATCATAAATTAGCAAATGCAGATCAAGATTTTATATCACTGTCCAAATTCTGTGTACAGCACATACAGAAAACTCAGAAATTCCGAATTAGATTAATTTGCTTGTTACTTTCTTTTAGATACATTCCACTAAACATAAACTAAACAAGTTTAGCCAAGAAGCTGAGCTTGTGTAGGTGTTTTCTCCAATTTCTATCAAGCTGAACATCTTAAACAATACAGAAAGGAGCGTAGCAGTAATTTATTTTGTTCATCTGAAGGAGAGGAAAAAAAGGTTCATCTAAGGCATTAGACTCAACGAATAATTATATTATTAAAAAAAACCAAACCAAACAAACAAAGGCCAAGCGATCACAAATTCAGAATCTCAGTGTCAAGTTAAGCCAATATGTAAAGTCAGCATATACAAACCCATAAATGTTCCCTAAGCAGGTCTTCAAGAAATATCATAGAGACTTTTAATATAGACAGTGCATTGGGAATATTTGTTTACACAGAGACTACAAATTCTGTATATACCAGAAGATAAAAATTCAATGATATTGTAGTCTCTACCATGTCCAAACATGGACTAAAACTGAAAGATAATCAAATGATGGTGCAAAAACTTTGTTCTGTATTCATTCACCCTTTGAACATGGCTGACATGAAGATCTTAATTCCCAGTGCCTACCCATCTCCTTACGCCTTGTGCTGTTGTACTCAATATTCAATCCTGGGTAACATTCTGCAGTGGAAATATAAATCATTAAATCTACAGATGGCAAGGGCAAGAAACAAGCCACTCAGAACACAGAATAAATAATTCACAAAAGCCATAAGGCCAAGATAGGAATGTGTTCTCCGTATTTTCTGTGCTGAAATACTTTTCCAAAGGTTTAGAAATAGGTATTTACAAGCAAGAGTCAAGTGACTTGACTCTAGAAGTCATTTTTTTCCTGTGGTATCAGCAGGATAACATTGATTTATATGGGGACAAGTTCAAGCCCAGCAATTGTTCTTTGTAGACTGCCTCTCTAAAGGTGAAACTCATAGTTCAAATCTTATACACCAAATAAATTCCACTTAAATCTACTTTGATGGCTTAATTGGGGTGTATGACTTGTGTTGGCCTCCTGCAGAGTGCTGGATTTCACTCTATATTATTTGACCTTATTGTGAAAACAGCGTTGCATCTTTTACTGTTTGTTTTATTCATGATCCTGAGGTGAATACAATAAATAAAAGCTTGAAAAAGCATTCTTGAAGCAATTCCACTGTTAGAGGAAAACACTGTTTACCTTACTCCTGGGTAAGCAATAGGACTATGGGCACCAGCGGTGCTCAGGTTAACTGTTCATTCTAGATACATAGTTTGACTTCATTTATGATTTTACAATCCCCCCAAAATCCCAGTCTCGGTTGTTAAAGTGGCATGAGGTGCATACAATACAGAATACACAGAATACTCATAAAAAGGTTTTTCCTCTTTACCAAACTATTCTGCCCGTATTATGGGAAATGGTCACATCTAAATCAAGCATGGGGAACAATTTCCTTGCTGATGACTCAGTAGGATTTTCAGATACATATACAAAGTGCATATCTGCACTACACTTGTTCTATCAGCATATAAACTACCTTTTGCTTACTCTGCTGATGCTCCAGTAAATTGCTAAGTGAACCAATGGGCATCTAGAAACCACACTGCTTCATTAGAACACTACTGTGCTCAGATTAATAAAGACTAGTATTACTAACAGAGGCTTGTTTTCTGGAACCAGTATCAAATTAATAGGTTTACATGTCTTTGAGATATGGCTCGCTCAGCTGCACCTTGGAGTGTTTTTAACTCGTCCATCCTTAAGATTATAAGCTTGTAAGCGTGCCCAGTGAGATGAGGTAAGTAAAGGAGCACTGGAGCATGGCGATGGAAAAAGCACCCTCCTCCTCTTGGCACAAACTCCATGCCTGGATGGCTCCAGGCCACCGAGTTCCTCCCTCTGCAATTCACCATCTCCCATGGCAGTGCAGAATTCCACATCGCTTCTCTGCAGAGAACTTGTGGCTCTTGGAAGGCCTACTGACTCCATGGCAGCCACGACTGCAGCCACCCACGCAGGCAGAATCAGGCAGGCTTTAGAGAGCAGAGCAAGGACGCCTGGCAAAGAAGGCAGGGGGCCCTTGGGTGTCCCTGGCCCACAGCAGAGCAACACAGTGCCCTGGGGGTGCAGACACATGACGTATTTAAATACAGGAAACATTTATTACTGAAATACCACCATGGCTTTTGATTAGAAGGAAATGATTCAAAGCCTCAAGTCAAGAGAAAGCTTGAGTGCACTTAGATACAGCCATAAAAATTTCTGTATTAATCTATGAAGTTCATGCTTCCAACATATCTTCCACTGTGCAGAAAGAAGCGATTGTACTGAGCCGTACTGCAGATGTGCCAGGCAAATTTGAAACAAATCTCTCCTACTATCCCCACATTACCCTCAACTCCACTGATCATGGATTCAGAGTCCTTCAACACCAAACCAAATACAGCAAAGAAACAAGGATGCTTTCAGAAAACAAATGTGACATACTCTTTATGTAAGTAATGCAGCAAATGGCAAAACTAAAAGTGAAACCACTTCCCTTGGTACTACCTGTCACCTGCAGGCCCCTACAAACACTCTGTAGGGAAAGCGTAACCTTGAAGGAGGAGTAAGAAAGGCTGTTAAGTCCCCTGATAAAAACTATCCTCATAAAGCAAACACACTGCTGCCCTTTAAAGGAAATGACAGCCCAGGACCTCATGTTCCAGGAGCTTTTTGTGTCTGTTACATTTTTTAAGATACAGATACTAAGTCTAGAGCAAAATGTCAGCCATACATACACTTCAACAGTTTAAGATGAAGAATTAGTCTAAGAAGAAAAACCCCCTAACCTTGCAATTCTTCTCTATTTCTAGATATTGATTGTACTGAAGCTCATAATATCCATTTTACCAAGAAGAGAGGGGCAATAGCAGCAATTATCTGTTCACAAATAGAAATATAAAAGCTCTACAAGGAACAATGCCTGAAATTAATTTAGGAATAGATCTAAGTGAATTTTTTAGTCTGAAATTTTTAAGGGACCTGCAAGTTAAATATCAGTTTCGCTAACTATCCATTATTTCACAATACATAACAAGCTCCATAAAAAATTGTTAAAATAAAAAAATGTATTTCATCTTGACAATGCTGACAAATTCTCAACTACTCTTTAATACAAATACTCAGAAGTCAAAGAGTCTTCAAACAAGATTACAAGCAGTCAAGCAATTTTCAGAGATCCTCCCGGGTTTCCTTCCTCTTGATCTCTTTTTTCTTTTTCTTTTTTTTTTTTTGCAGTGCAAACAGAATTGGATTCAGAAAGTACAAAATATTTGTGGAGTATAATATGGGGGGGGGGGGGGGGGAAGAAAAAGCTGTGTTACCAGTATTTGGAGTTTTTCATATGAATGGTTTTTTATGACCTGTCAGTTTGGCCTGGAAAACATTTCTTGTTTGCAGAAATCCTAGAGAGTATATGTACGCCCTTGCTCCATCATGCTTGTCCCAAGGGTGCATAAGTAGGAAAATATCCAGAACCATTTAAATTTTCCTTTGGCCACAGATACTGAATTTCAAATCCTGAAACCTCTGTAGGAAAGAGGAGGAAATAATCTTGAAGAATTCCAGCCTAATTCAATCTTCCAGTCTTTGAGAGCTAATTCTATTTACATTCACATTGTAGATAGCTCCAAAGAGCTTCCCCCCTTCTGGAAATTATGTGACAAACTGTTTTGGTGCCATCTGATGTCCCAACAGCAAGTAAGGAGCTCTACCACATGCCAAACCATTGCCCAAGGCCTCTGAGATGATATAGTGCACGGTGAAGGTACGAATGTAACCCCTGCTGCTGCATCACAGATGTGTCAGATGCAAAGATGTTTCTCAGCTGAGCAGTAAAGCACACTTCATTTTAGGCCTAATAATTCATGAGTTTAAAGATTCTAATATATCATGGTTAACACCCAGCAGTCACCTACTCCCTGGAAAGTCTACTGTGAAGTGTCAGAGTAAGTCATATATAAACACATTAAATTCTAACAAGTAGATGCAGAACCACTGAAATCACTGTACCTCAAAATCACTTATTAGTCATACTAATTTAAGGTAACACTCTAAAAATAAACCTCTGCTTCATAAGGCTAAGCTATGAATCACCATAATATATGAATCATAATTTCAAATGCAGTAATGAAAAGACATGGGAAAATAATACGGTTTGTTCAGGAGAGTACTGATTATTCCATTTCACAGAAGACTGAAAAAAAGCAAGTTTCATTATTTTTATATAATCATTCTAAATTGCAAAGCCCTCCTCACATCCAGCCTATTTAAATACCATTTTAGCAATGCAATTGCTAGAGATATTTCTCTCTGTCTTTTAAAAAAACTACACCAGTAACAACACCTTAATTTATTTTGCTGTTCATTATTCTAAGGGGCTGACACCTGGCAGAAACTGTTTTGTTTATGTTCATTCATATCAGGGTACTCAGCTGGAGAAGGCCCAAGTGAATAATTAACTAATCAATGGAAGAACAGTGCACTTCCCAGCGCAGAGGAGATCCTGGAATTCCCACTCTGCGACAAAGATAAATTCATATGCAAGCATGGAAGTCTCAAAATCTGAGATCTTTAAGGTGAAACAATAAAATATTTGTTTATAACTTTAACAGTTGTTGACATTCTTTTATCCATTTAATAGCTGTGAATCAGCCAACAGACTATGCTCATCCGAACATGTTTAGAAGCAGGGGCACATTGGCACGGGCAGTTTAATAACAAATTCTATCTAACACTGGGTACCACGTGCAACTCTATATCAGTGCCAGCTCTTGAACGTACATTATCCTCTTCACAGAGCCGTTAGTGGAATTAACCTTACGCAAGGGAGGCTACATACTTAAGATGTAATATTATCCACGTTTTCACCACGTTCCTTTGAAGTTTGAAAAGCTTTGTATATGTTTTTGAATCAAACTCCGATTCCTACACAGAGGAATAGAATATAAAATCTCCTGAATTCTAATCTCTTTTTTTTCAGGGATAAAGTGTCCAGTGACTGGAATCAAAAGTATTGAACTTAATTTGCATAGACATAACCTAACTCTCTCCATATATTACACAGATATCTTAGGCCTTAATATACAGGATATTAGGCTTTCACTCTAGGGCCAAGCACTTAGAGGTTAGGTACCGAACTAGACTTTCAGGTTTAACTGATCCAGCCATCATTTTCGTAACGAGGCCTTACGTTTATACATAAGTATTTCAGTAACTGTAGGGTAAGAAAGTACAGCACAAGGCTGTGCATTTGCAGCTGCTCTTGAGCAATGAATCCCTCCAACACAAAGAACTACTTTGCACATGTTACATTTCTACTGCCATGACATTTTGATTAAAAATGTAACTAATCTTACAAGAAGTCTTGCCCAAATGCAATCACTTATACTTTGTCCAAAATGAAGCTGTAGCACCTCTGTGGAAGAAAAATGAGAGGAGATGCTGGTTCATGGAGGTTCTCTGCTGATGAATGGACAGAGAACTGTGAACATACCAACTCCATTACCATTACAGACAAATTAAAACTAATGCACTTCTTTGTATTCCATGAGTTATACTTTTTTACCCCAGAGACTGACTCAATTGGAGTTTAAGTCTTCTGAATCATGCCAAAGATGGACTAATGAGCCATAAAATTTCCATCATGTGTTTTCCCGCCCTTTTATAATACGTTAAAAATACAAAAATTGGAATACTTCAAGTAACACATAAATATGGAACTTGGTCAACATTCACTAGGTACTAATAACCAAGGCTTTTAGTTTTTCATAGTGTCACAATATATTATATGAAGTTGAAGCTGATGAAAGTACTTCAACCTAGATAAAAATAATTGATTCACAAATCAAAGTTGTAAAGCACAGTCAGGCTTTTTGCCTCTCAGAAATCATGTTGATCAGGTAGTACCAGGTTGCATCTGAAATTTGTGCTCATTTCTTCAAAAGATATATAGAAACTCCACATCCCCCAAAGCTATACTCTGCAATAGCTACAGCAAGAAATACTAGAAAAGAATAAAAAACAACACAGCAGACTAGAGGTAGTGGCCTAATTTTCTGGGCTGGTATGGTGTAAATGTAATGTTATTTTTAAAGGTACATCAATATATAAAGAGGCAGATCCCAAACTGTAACATTGTTGGAGTCCCGGTTACTTACAATAATTAAATTAATAGCCCCCTAAAAGTGTAATAGTAGAAAATTACAAACTTAGATATTCATTAAGAGAGTGAGGAAAAAAAAAACATTCTAAACAATGGAAATACACAGCAAGTACAATGATCTGGAGAACCCTTACGTTCCAACAGTGCTGCAAGAAGTGTTGACTAATTTGAAATTATAAAAAATGTGTGGAATCTTCAGATAATTTTGAATGACATGCATTACACTCCTCTTTCTTATATTAGCTTCTGGGATACAACACTGCATTAAACAGATACTCTATCTATTATTGTAATACTATACTATATAGACTGCAGGTTTAATACATTTACTATAACAGTGCACCTTTTAGGTCTGTCTGTGTGGTTGGATGTTTAAAAACAGATTACTGGAAGTTCTGACTATTTTGACACAGTATTTTATTAGCCAGATTTGCTTATGAGTAAAAGTACAGAAATTAATTAGCTTCAAATGAAAATATCACAAATAAAGTATTACAAAAATATCACAAATCTAGTTCCCTAAATTACAATACTCTATTACAAAGTTTCAAGAAGCCTGCTTATTTTTCACATACAGATATATATATATAAGCATCCAGCAGACATGCTTATTTAACGTAGCTACCTCTCCACTTTACTGGCTTATGTACCTAAGTATTTCTTAGCTGTTCTGAAAGATCTTGTTAGACAAGGCATCCTGTTACACAAAGCTGCAGCCACAGAAAAAGTGAAGTTCAAAAGCTGGATTCATCTGTAACTGTTCATTTTTTTCCCCTCGTAAGGCAGATACTGATTGATGGCTCAACTATGAGATACTCCAGACCAACTGCATCCCTGCTGCAAATGCAGTGACTCTGATCAGCTTGGCCCTTTTAGCCTGATAAATAATAATAATAATGACAAACCATCAATTATGCTCTTACATGTCCTTGTCTGCAATAAAAGCCATATTATTTAGATGTTTTGAAAGCTTTATAAAGATATAGCTAGTTCTGTAAATCAACACAGTTACTGAGGAGTCTCAAAGCAGCCAGAATATCTTCAGAAATATCTTACTTTCTATTCTGACGTCTAGAGATTAAATTATTGCCAGGATTTCTGACATGGAAAACACTGAGAGCCTAGGTATTGAGACTCTAGGTCCCACAAATGTCAATGGCTAGCTCTTAAAGTCTATTTGCAATTGCATTGTTTTTGCTAAATTATTTGTGTAACGCTAAAAAGAGATTCATTTCCTCTTTAAAACTTACAGCACTCATGGGAGGGAGTTGCTATTAAGACATCTAGTTCAATCTAATGGCATTTACAACTGATATTAAAAGATTATTCTAACACAACTTCTTGAAATTCATGAGCAGTCTCTACACCACCAAATTGGGAAAGGGCAAGAAAACACCACACATGAAGTGGGCATTTTATGAGCATGAATTCAACAGAGATCTACGAACAGAAAATGAAATAATTTTCTGTTATTTTGCAGAAGGAGTTACGTTTGAACCGTGAAAAAATTTAAGTCTGTTAAATGTATTCCTGGAGAGTTAATATTGTTATACTTGGGTCAGGTTTTGGTTTTAATTAGTGAAAGAGAAAATAACGGGTACTACTTACTAGCCTACAAAACATTTTCCATACTCTTTAAGACTAATTTATGCTTTATTTTAAAGTGCTTATGAATCCTGAATTTATAAGGAACTTTCAGCTAGAGTAACTTTGCATTGCACATATAATATACCAGTATTCTGGAACGGAAATATATTCAGCAAGTATCTCTGGTGCCTACAGTTGTCATCTGTCAGTCCTCAGTACATGATATTTCCAGGGATGTCACATCACTGGGATACTGACTGGAAACCCTGAGAACACAGTCCCAGAAATAAGGATGCAACTTTCAGGAATGATGCTAAAGCATACCTCGTTGACAGTTTTATAGGTTTTTTTAATACTCAGGGTGATGCAAACATTAAGTGCATGAAGCGTGACTCACTTTATTGGCAGGGTGTATCCTTTGCCTTGCACATTTCATGTTTTCTTTTTAGATGAAAGCCAGTGTATTAATGCAAAATGAGATATGGCCATTATATATTTAACCATAAATTCTATTACATTTGTGATAGAAAATACAGTACTAGTTACATCTTTTTGAATCCTTCTTTTTTTGTAAGTACATATAAAATCAACATATTAAAAATTAAAGGACTTAAGATGACTTCTCCATTATGCTGGGAGCTCCCTATGCCCTTCTGAAAATGCTGCCATTCTTCAAGATCAGCAAACCATCACTTCCTGTCTTTGCTAAACTTACCCAAGTGGAAAGTAGCAGAGAAATCGTACAGGAGAAAAAAAAAGGTATGTTCTGAATACTTTTAAACTATAGCTAATATCAGAATGGCCTATGCAATATGTAGACGATACCCATTTTTTTCTCTGTCTTATGATAATCATTGAAATGAATTCCAACTAGAGATCTGAAAAGCTGGCATAAAGCTAGCTTTTCCTCCACTCTTTCGCATCCTATGCTGAGCTCAACTGAAGTAGAGAGAAGAGCTATGCATATCACAGCTGAAAAAAGTTGAGGATACAAAATACAGATTTTTCAGAGAAGGAACATGATCAGTCTCTAAATGCAGAATATGAATTTGTCTCCATTTGGCATTCTTCTCCATACTGAGACTCTTGAAGTTTAAACTTTTTTTTCTACTCATAGCAAGATAACCAAGTTAAGCATTACTTCAAAAATAATAAAAACCCCCACCCCTGTAAGTAGTTTGAGGACAATTTAACTCATATCCAAAAGGTTAATTTGGCAAATGCTTTGTTTCTGGACACAGTTTGATCACTTTGGACAAATTTTGGATGTTTGTAGGTAATCAGTGTAACATTTGCTATCTCTACAACTGACATGCAGAATATAAATACTACAAAGACATCAACCTGAATTTTGAGAGAAGAACAGGACCTGAGAAGGCTTCAAAGTTTCTGATCATTTTAAAGAAAGGTACAAGAGTTATCGCAAATACAGTACACAGCAGACAATATACCCAAACCTAAGGATGCTCAAGTTCAGGCTTCAGTAACTATAGGAATTTGGATAGATCATAACAGTGTATATTCCTAAACATTGTAATTGCATACAAAATCTAATACTTGTGGCTCAAACTACAAAAGAAGTAGCTTTTTACTTCCAACAAGTTCAGAAAGTGGAATTTAAAAAAACTAAACAAAAATGTTCCCTGGATCTTCCATGAGTATATTTACACATGCATGTCTTATTAATATATCATTAGAATATGCTAATGATTGAGAACTAATACATTACTTGGAATTATTCTTTATTATTTGAGTTTTTTTTTTTCAAATTAGTTTCATCAAAATGATCAGGCATACAATCAGGGAAATTCAAAGTAGTATTTACAGATCAAAAGTGTTCCTTTGATGCTTTACTTTTGCCTAATATCAGTTATCTAAGCTATATGATACCATACGTGGTTTGTAATTTATACAGCCAGGAGTGTTCTATGACAGTATAATAGGATGAGCAAAAGACCTCAGCTATAAAAGCACTTTACAAACACTTCTAGCCAAGGAGTAGCTGATACAGTTTGTCCATACCCTGCAGTTACACTGCTTTAAGGAATGCAATGAAATACAAAACATACAGAAACATTTCTGGACCCTACATCAACATTTGCTACAATTTTTAACGTTGCGGGTGTAAAGGAATATTCTTTGGTACAAAAGCAAGCACATTTTGGTTTGTCTGGGTAGAAATGACAAAGAGGTCAAACTTCCTACAGCTGAAGTTTCTATTACACAAGGAAACAACTGTTCTGGAGAAGGCAGCTCCCTTAGGGGTCCGTACTGGGACCAGTGCTGTTTAATATCTTCATCAATGACAGATGGTGGAATTGAGTGCACTCTCAATGCTGACACCAAGCTGAGTGGTGTGGTTGACACACCTGAGGGACAGGATGCCATCCAGAGGGACCTAGACAAGCTTGAGAAGTGGGCCTGTATGAACCTCATGAGGTTCAGTAA
>JAVKLA010000039.1:19648256-19659690 GCA_034782735.1 Sagittarius serpentarius | reverse complement strand
ACATGACTTAGCAACAACTGAAACCATCAGGGTGTTATCAACATTCTTCTCATCCTAAACCCCAAACACAGCGCTGTGCCAGCTACTAGGAGGACAATTCACACTATCCCAAGCTAAAACCAAGACAATGCCACAACTCACAAGATGGATATTAAAAGAAAATTTTTAAAAATCCTCAATAACAGAGACTTCACCTTCCAGTTACTCTAGATATGAAAAGTTCATTCCAAAGCCCTGACAGCTGGTGAGAGTACTAAGTGTGGCCATCTTTTGAGTGGATCTTGTGCAGAAACAATGTACATCATTTCAACTGTAACAGCCTGGTTGAATCTAAAGGACAACAATTTAGTTTTAGCTTGTGTTTTTAATTAATTTGAAACCATTTTGTTGCAGCATGTGTGGTACTATATTTTTATTCTATTTATCTAAGCCTAAGAGTAACATATTTATAACCTCAGATCTACGTACTGATTTATCCTCCTTAGGTTTTTATGTCTGGAAATTCAGCTGACACTGGAGCTGCCCTGTCCAATACGTTTCATATATGTAAGAAGGGACAGGTCCTACCTCGAAGAGCTAGTGCTGCTGGCTAGGCAGAAGGGGGAAACAAAGACACAGGAAGGAACCAAATTAACACACTTGGAAAAAAAGCAGAATTCACCTCCTAGATTCTAACTTAGTGCTCTATGCACTCCAATGCATTTGTTTACAGGGCTGTTCCTTCTTGGAATTGGTCTGCTTGTCCAAAAAAATGTGCTTCACTGACAACGTATTTCATGTAAAACACTTATAATTGGGCAGCCTCTTTAATTTTAAAAAGTTTACAGCTGTTCTTCCATTTTATAATTTGGTCCCAACAATGAAAGGGATGATGGGTATTTCTCCCCTGATTACTAGCAGAAAAAGAAATAACTCCATTTGGAAGTGACATGAAGGCAGTAAAAGACAAATTTCTGTATCAGGCCAGAGATACGCCAACCTTGCCTCACTGGTGTTGCTTTGGGTTGGTCTGGCTCCTGGAGGAGCACACATTCCATGAATGAAAACAAAGGACCACACTGTGCTTCACCACTTCAGTAACGTTGTCTTTTAAAGAAAGACTGGATGAATCTGCCCGTTTGTTGGAACTACAGTCAGCACCATTATTTCATTTTCTCAATTTTTGTCAACATACGCCATCTCCTTCCTTGAAAATACAGGTTTGTTTTTAAGGTGTTTTTGCAAAGACCATATTACAGAGTCTGTAAAGAATTTAAATCTATCTTGTTTTAAAATACACCTTTGATGCTTCAGTAGTAAGTTTTAAAAGAGTATTTAATTAGAACTATTTCAGGGAAACCTGATCAAAATGAAATGTAAAAGATAAGGGCTTTTCCATTTTATGAAGAAAACAGCCAGCTAAAATGAAGAAAAGTGCTTTCTTTTGTACATTTGATAGTAAAATAACCTTTCCCTCTGTCATTAGTAAATCATGGCAGTGTACTTTTTCTTAACACTTTTTAACCTTAAATTTTTTATGAAAAGAATTTTATAAATGTCATGGACAGATAGGACCAGCTGACAGCAGGTATAATGAGAGACTGGTGCTACTATAGAAGCTCTTGCATGTAGCATTGCTAGCATCTCTTTAGTATGACCTATAGCACCTCTGCTACAGAGTTCTGGGTCTCCAAAACAGAAGACAACAAAAGAAAGCGTTATTTTCAATTTAAAATCTTTCTTCACAGTACTGACCACTACAACTACAAAAAGGGTGGTTGGTGACCTATGGATGTGCTGCAAAGCTAATCTGTCACCAGCAGAGATGAACAAAGCAATCAGCGGACCACAGCAAAAATTTATATCCTATGCTTCGTACACTGCTGCAGACACAGTAACAGCTGTCCTTAATAGAATAAGACTGCTGGGAGAGATCGCCATTTGTTTCTTGATGTTAGTGTCTCCTTCAACAAAAATAAACAGTAATAACAGAGGCAGAAGCTTTGTTGCTGAAAAGTGCACAGGCTCTCAAGGGGATTTGGGAATTAAGATGTCTTTAGGACGTCTTCCTAAAACATAGTGGCTGTTGAAACCTCAACAGTTTTTCAATATATGAGATCTCAAAAGAGAGGGAGATAAATTCTTTCTAGACATCCTGCAAAAGCCCCTTACACAAATAAGAACACATACTCAGTATTAAGAAGCAGCTATCCTTGTTGGGGTTTTTTTAAAACATTCATTTGATTATTGTCATGATGCATCAAAAGTGCTCAAGTGAAATAGTCAAGGTAGTCAGTAATCACCACTACAATCAAAGAAGAAAATAATAGAGATACAGAAAGTACATGAAGCAATACATTTTAATTTGAAATTTTAGAAAGCTGTAATTTAAAACTTTTAAGACTTTGTTTTTACAGAATATATCAATTCTGTACCATCTCTGGTAAACATCCTAAGAATTACCAATAAACACAAAATAAGAATTATCAGGCAGGATAAGAGACATTCAGACATATATTCAAGGACACTGGTGTGAGCAGCAGAGGAGCTTACCGATAGTGTTGGATCTCCCTCTTGCAGCACAGAATAGCTCTATTGTTCAGAGACAGCAGTAGAAACAAAACGCTTTCACAAGATTGCCAGTCTGGATGAGTGCTCTCCCTAAGGAAACAATGTCATATAGATTCATGTACTGCACCTGATTCAGTTCTGATAAATTAGATTTTAGCCTGAAAAACAAAGGAGGAAGCCAAATGCATGGACCTGTGGGTTGGTACACAGATGCCCAAAGGAAACTTCATCTTCTGGAAAATGCCTCCCTGAAGTCCAAAGGAAAGCAAAACAAACTCTCAATGTATAGTCATAGCAGTGAGGAAGTGAAAGTGGTTTGGTTTTTTCATTAACTTTTGATCAAGACAGCAACTTAAATTAAAACTATACTGAATCTGTTACTTTTTCTATCATTTCTAATATACACAACGTGATCTCAGTATCGACAATTTCTCTTTAGTGTCAACAGAGTATTCTTCACAAAATGATCGGTAAACATGTTCAAAAAGGGTCCAGAATGATGCAAATGTATTTGATGTGGGCATCTGTGTTATTTTGCCGTCACTGGAAAACTAACAGTACTACAGCTCCCGATTGTTTGATCACTCTACCGGATACCATGAAGCATAATTGATAAATGTCATATCTGCTTTGTGCATGAAGAGTTTTTACTGTGAAACATTGCTTTTTGAGCTCGGGACAAGAGTTAATTAAAAAGTTGGTACCACAGATAACATCCTCAGCAAGCAACATCTATTGATCTCTTCAGCAGCATAAGAGAGACTGATAGGAGATTATAAAATGTTCACATAGAACAAGGCTGATTGCCACAACTTTTCCCCATCTTAACATGCTCAAGATTGGACACTACAAAATATTGGAAGCATAAAGAGCAGCAAAACATCAAGAAACAATACCAAGCCAGCACTGCTGTTTCTCTGTGTTCTACTACCCTTTTTCAAATTCTATACAAAAATCTCAGTTTCTTTAACATGTTTATCTTCCACTTCCCTCCTATGGCTATTAATTTCACTTAGAGATTGGAAATTTATTAAAGGCTTTCACTGCACTGTGAAGCCTTACACCTCTTCCCACAGTTAATACTCAAAGTCCTGGTACATTATTGCATACTTAGCTTTTCTTTACTTCCTTATCCTATTCTCCTGTTTAGTATGGATCTGAAAAAGATAAGTAGACATAATACCAAATTCTTCTGTAGACTGTTCTATTTTATTTTCAGCAGCAATTTCTTGGCATTCTTCTGCTCATGAATATTTTTTGTAAAATTCAAACCATATGGGTTGCTCACCCAATACCTATGCTACTTAATCTGGGAACATCTTAGAGATACAAGAAAGCACTTGTATGAAAAACTTCTCTTTCCGCACTTCTTAAAACAAAAATTAGATGTTGGTAGCACTGTTTCTGTAATTAAAAGTTTGACAGAGCTGCAGAACTACTCCAATGGAGCTTTCAAAAGAATGGATCGTATGATTAAGATTGATCTCTCCATTTCTTAGTTGGTTTTACAATCTTTCATGTTCTGAGCGAGAAAGCTACTCTTCTCTTGTGGTCTCTTGCTAAAGTCACTGCTTTTTCATTACACTTGGGAATATCCAGGACTGCTGGCTAGTACATCACATGCACGCTCATCACATGCTGCCAGTTTTAGCTCTCCCCTCCCTCAGTTCAGACAAAGGCTCTGTTCACTCCTGTTGAAACGCAGGGATCTGCTCCTACTGAACAACCCATGGTTCAAAGACAATGCCACGTACATTTTTTTTTAATACCTTTAAACACACATTGCCCGTTTATTCCATGCCCTCAGACTCTTTAATAAAGCTCAATTTAGAGCAGCCTTAGACCTTACCTTTCAGATATTTTCTGATTTCATTTTATTATTATTATCCAGTTACACACCACATATGCTAAGAGGATGTAAGGAACACAGTTATTAGGTCTCTCAATTAAGACTGGCAAAGTCCTAGAGAAGGTCATTTGCTCTGTGTGTTTGAATATCCAGAGGGTTACAACGAATGCTTTTACTTTCTGGGTCAAGCAAGTAACAGTTGATGTTACTTGAATGAGGTGGATCAGGATTCAAAATAAATACTTCTTCAAGGAGAACAAATAGTGCTTTCTGTTAAGGTTCTATTATTCTCTCCGTTTTAAAGACATGTTGCTGCTATCTTTTAAAAAGTAAGATAAGACCTTCCATTTGCGAGACTTTACTTTCTGTATTGGACCTTCTTGGTATGACCAGTGCTCTATTCTCTTCTCTAGTCAAAAAATGCTGCTAAAAGCCTATTTTTTTTATAGCATATTGTAATTATTTTACATGGCAGGATCTTGGAGCAGCACCATTGCAGCTTAGTACTTATATTAATCTAAATTAAATTAGCTATTGAGCCTTCCAGCTGGAAATCCCTTATTATCAGTGACTTCCTGTTGGAATTCTGGCGTAATTCAGAAGAAAAACCAAGCCAGAGCCCAGAGCATTAAGCTTGTTGGGTATATCAAGGCCACATCAGAATGGGGAAGAAGTGATCAGCCATGAACAACATGGCTAGAGGATAAAACACAGCCAAATTGATCTTTCTTATAACTTAGTCATTGCATATTCATGGCATCAGGGGACAAGGGATCAGCACTTTTTAGGATCAAGACTGTTACGCAAGCTGACTTAACTCTTTTTCGTGAGTTATTTCAAACTGAATAAAAACCCAAAGATATCAACCATCATATATACAAAGAAAAGGAAATGGCTTGATTGCTGCATCAAAAATAAGTAGACAAACCCAGTTTTAGAACATTCAAAATACTGAGGGGTCTCTTATGGTTTTCAGACAGGGTAGAGTACGTCTTGCAAGGTACGTGAAGGGACAAGCTGGCAAAGCAGATAAAAGGGTTGCTTGGATAGCAGCAGAGGATTACAGAAACTTTGTTGGGGATAGTGTTCATCTAATTACAGCCTGAAAAACCTGATTGTCTTTTTATACATAGCATGCAAATATATTATTCAAAAAAGAAAAACTATATCAGAATTTCTCTCATAGTTTTTTGTTCTCTCTTGTTACTACTAAAATTGATGGTTAAATGATTTCAAAGGATTTTCATACTGATTGTGGGTTGTATGTCAACATGGTGATCTTTGCTACATGTTTCCTATGTCCTCTCAGGCAACAGTTTTTTTTCAGTGCTGAATCTCTCGGAAGAATTTCCACAAAATGCAATCTTCATGCAGTACGTTAGGATTTTTCTAGTCCCCCTGTCAATGCTCCCAATTAGTGACCATAAATAATTCCATTTTTATTATCTTTCTTGTGCATTTTTTAATTCCCTAAGGCTCCGTTTTGAGTTCTAAGGTTTTGTGTATTTACATGCATCCCAGGGGTGTTATTTTCCAACAACCTCACTTCAGTTTTCATTGTTATGCATATGATGTAAAAAAAATTTTTTGGCGTTTTCTCCGATCACTCAAAAGCTATCTGTGCTCGCACTTTTGCTTTAAAGCTCTGCCATCCAGCACATCTTTTTTTCTTCCCTTAAACACTGATAAGACTAAAACCCTTTTTACCAGCTTTCTTCAGCTCATAAAGTCTGTTTCCTTCTCTCCTTTATATTTCTTATGATTTAATATCAACTTAAAGAGCACCTCTGCCTGTGAATGTTGGATTTTCTGGTTCCAGTTCACCTTTTAAGTGATCAGATAAAATATATTGCATCGCACCATCTCAGCAACATCTTTAAATAACTGTCTGACACACATTTGAAGATGCTGTTGCCCTCATGCCTTTACAAGATATAAAATTAAAGGGATTACTTTTACTCTCAGGTCTTGGAGCAGAACAGATCCATGGATTACAACAGACCAACTGCGCACATTAGGCATACTGAAATCCATTGAAATGACTTCAGTATATGCTATCAAAAATTCCACCAGCCCATGCCTTTGCTTTAAGTAATATTTGGCTAGATACATGAAGAGATCGTAGAAATAGGCAATTTCCATTTGTCACAGAAACCCTAGTTAATCATTTTACCCCCTCGTTAAAGGTATAATCCAGCTTTGCCCACCAGAGGTAATGTAAAACCATCAGAAATGGTAAACATGTTATCACTAATAATATGCATAGTTTCATTTTTCATCTGTCCACAAAAACAAACCTATTTGCACAGATCCTATGTCAAAACCTACCCCTAATCAAGACATATGGTACTTTTCATAAACAAAAGATGTACAAATATTTGTATGTATAAATTTCTAATAACAAAGGGCAAGATTCAGCATTATGGAAAAAAAATCAATCAAACAAAAAAACTAGCATAGTATTACTGACTTCAAATTCTAACACAAACTGAGAAACCAAGTATTAATATTTACTTGCATGATATGCAGCTCTCTTCTTAAGGAGGATACCAAGAAAGCACAAAACCCGGTACAAGCATATTGAAGCTGAAGATGATTATTTAACCTTAGTGACTAGCTGAGGTAGTAGATATGTTGATTGCTGATATCATGGTGATATTACCAATTAATTTGTAACAGAAAATAGCACCTTCCACTCTGTAAAACAGATATTCAAAAGAAAAATGTAAAGACATTATACACAGCCATCTTCACTTTCCTTTTTTAGCACTGCTACATTGGGCACACCTTGATTTTACTTCTCCACCATGGCTAAAGTGAAATTGGGCTAATGATGAGTTTTACTATGAAAATAGGTATGTCTGCATATATCACTGCCTTCTACACATGAAGGAAAAATATTTGTTCCTTTTGGTACAAACCGCTCACTTCATAAAGCACAAAACCCCTTGATGCTAAACTCCAGAATCAATCTTTTGTCCTCTTCTCAGTGATTGTGCTGTAATCAGTTTGATACCTGACATACACATCCTAGTCAATGTGTTGCATAATAATCATTCTTTTTACTTCCAACACTGGAAAAATATTTGAATTCTGGAAAGAACTCATTTTTGTTTCATTATTTTATTTAGCAATTATTTAATTGCTTTTCGTATTTCCATAAAAGGCAATATTTTGCCAATGAAATCTGCCAGGTTAAGAACAGTAGAATATGAATGGCACTTCTAAAAGTGACTATATAAAAGTGACATCCTCTTACATATGTGCACATCATTATTTTTATTGCATTTTATTCCTGTTAGCTTTGCAAAGCCAACATACCAATGGGAAAAAGGAGCTGGATTCCGGTTAAGCCATTTACAGAACTGTTAATTACACTCTAAAAGCAAAATTTTTATTATTTATGAACTGTGAGCTAGAGAGAACCTATCTGACTTTGGGTTTGCAAGACTGCCAATTAGAAACAATTACTTTTTTTCTTTTTCAGAAAAGAAAATATGATCTGGAAATTACTGAGTTACCATAAATTTGGAAGACAATGGCAGAGTTTTTCAGAGTGATTCCTTCATAGTATTGTTTAAATTTATTTCTTTACCTAGGTAACAAGCTAAGTACTGTGTCTATAAACCAGTACTCCTTGAACTGTGAGCATACTTCAGCCTGTATGCCCTCTCAGACATGAAATTCTGACCCGAGACAGGAATGTCATTCCAGCACTTACTGAGAAGATCAAAATGTAAAGTTAGCTATCCTAACTCTATACAGATATCAAAACAAGGTATTTTAATTCACATATCTAATTGTTTAGATAACCACCTTGCCAGCAAGAAGACCATAAGCTTACACAAGCAGGCCAAACTCTCAGAGGTGTAAAATAGAGCAACTCCCACACATGCTGTTACGTTACGTGCTGATTTTTCACCTGCTGAAACCCCTATTTCAGGTTGTAGAACCATCCACATGGATTAAGAGAATTTTTTTTAAACATGTTTTGTTTTAAGACCCTGACATTTTATCTTGGGTGTAGACATTTATTACTGCTACATCATGGATATATTTTCCTTATATTACACAGGAATTGCAATAATTGCCATTTAGAGAACGACATGGAAAATACAGCACTTTCCTCATTTCCTCTATCTGTTGCACAATATTTTCATCTGTCTACCGCTGACAATGTACTACTGTTAAAAGAAAAAGCTTAACGCTATAAAAAAAGTAGACGTTCCTATTCTGAGCTGTGTATGGATTTGAAAAGAACACAAAAGAATAATATGTAAATGCATTTGTTATGGCAAATCCATTTCACAGAATAAAATTCTGTACCAGAAACTATTACAAGAGGTATTCAGAGATGCAATAACATTTTAAACACCAGGATACACCATAAAGTATTTCAGAGAAATTTAATCCAGCCATAATACATAACTGGATAAGAAAAGCTAACTGTGCATATATAATCAATAATGTGGTGTGTGCCATTTTAATAGGATATATAAAAGCTTTATATTCTCTTCCAAAGTCTCACTTAAAAAAAAACTCAGCCACTCTTGTGCTAAGCTTACCAAAGTGATCATTAAACGTTCTAAACTTAGACAGATGCCGTATATTACATAATGTAAAATAATTACTGAATTACTCTATTTTTCAGAAGTTTCCCCCCACATAATTTGATTAAGCATTATTATAAAATGGATTTTGCAATTAAACTTACTGCAACAAAAAATAATTTGCAAAGCCTGACAAAAATATGCAAGCATTTTTCTTTTGCCCCTGTATATCGTTCACGACACAGTTCTAGTTATCATCTGGGAAAACCTCAAAACTGCCCACTTCTTAGTACATATAAATTGTTATTTGGCAAAGCTAAGTATTTAAAATATTGTCTCACAGGACCTCTACCCCAAAGAGGCACACCTACAGTGTTCTACAGGAGCAAAAGTAAAGGAGGAAACACTGCTAAGTTCCCATGGAGCCTGGAAGTGCTACACCCCCAAGCTGTTACCTATGGAGATGAAGAACTCCATTAGCAAATTGTCAGGCTCCATCTCTACAGGTCTGGGATGCAGGTTGAGCACTTCAAAGTCCATTAGATTCACAAGCCTCATTCCAAAGAAGAACAGTGGCTAACAGCTTCCTTCTTTTGAGGACTCCACTCCTGCCTGATAACTTCCCAGGAGATATGATGCTTCTACAAGTACATTGCTCAGAAAAGGAAGTTTAAAGAAAATGTACCCCCCCCAATAAACAAGACAGGAGACCTAGTGGGTCCCTTTGAACCCAAACCATTCTGTGGTTCTATGATCCTCCTAAGGAACCCAAATCAGAGATGTCACTGAATGGTTCTGATGCTCATCTCTCCTGCTGATCCCAACTGCTCTATGGATATGCCCATATAGAGACTAAACATAGTTTAGGAATGTCCCTGAGACACAAAAAAACATTTACGGTGGTCTGGTAAGAGGGCTTAGGGGATTTAAGAATCAGGGCAATTTGTGTCAATTCTTTTCGATTTCTTTTCATGCCATGTGCCTGCTGGACAAGAATGCAGTCTACCACACAAAAAGGCAAAGAACAGCACTATGCAACACTCTGCTGTAAAGCGAACTGATGGTCGATTTTCTGACTACCTTTGACACCTGCAGCATCATCATCATCATCGAAAGACCTATGGAAGCATTAGTAGTGGTTGTCAGTTAAGAAATTTAAAGATCTAATACCTTTTGGTATCAGTCTACCATCAAAAGCTTGAATAGAATGGTTACCGTTGCAAGTGGCAAAGAAAGGAGAGCTCAGCATCATCTTAAATTGGACATAACAAGTTCACTTCCCTAAACTGAAGGGGAAAAAAAAGACTCTAATTAGACACTATGTTTTTGGCAATAAGGACAGTTAAGCATGGGAACAGATGGGCTCTGGAATCCCTGGGATCTCCATCTCAGGTTTGAGAAATGACAGGCAATCATCCAGGCTGTTAATTGTCAGCATTCCCCAACAGTTTGGCCAAGGCCAACTAGGATGCTCCCATAAAATGCCTGGGCATGGTTTAGGGGATTCCAAGGACTAAGAATCATTCACAGTTGGTAATACCAGTTAGGCAATCCTGTTTCGAGAGGAAGAGAGTTTAGCCATCTGGATGTAAGCCATGCAGTACCATTTCATCTCAGGGCCAGACAACAGAGCCTGGTTTATTTTACATATTAATACAAATGCAATTTCTCAAGTCCTTTATAGTCCACATTTTCCAACAGTTCTGTAATATGTTCTATGCTGTTCACTAAGATGCAGTCATAAAGCAACATTAAAAAGAAACTCATTAAAAGGATTTTGAGAAGAAATTATTCAGTTGCTAAAAGGAGCAGAAATTGTTCAAGACAATTAGGCAGAAGAAGTGGTAGAGTAACTTCTTTCACCTTTAGGTCACCAATTTAAACTTGATTCAGCTCAGTGGTGACCGGAACTCATTACCTTCTGAAAGCTTTGCAAGATAAATCACATCTCTGTCAATAGCTTCTCATGGAGAGATGTCAGCATCACTAGACTTGGTATTCTCTGGTGTTATTAATGTTAGTGTAACCAGGACAGTGGCCAAAGATTTAGTTTTATACACAGGACTAAACTCCTGGGGGGTTTTTTTTGCACCTGCGGTTAGAACCCCAACATCTTTTGATGGCAAAATAACTTGGGGTCATCTCTGATGAGGTGAGGTCACCTCACCTTACTTACAGTAACAGTTTATGCATACAGAGAGGAAATTCTCACACTTTATTTTGAGACTGAACTACTGTGCTCGTTTAGTGCCAGTCCCTCCAGGTTCCAAGACACATGAGTATCTTGAACTGTGACTATGAAAAGTCAACAGCATTGCTATTTTTCTGCCTGTTAGCCAAGGAGACATTTGCAGCTGAAGGAGATCAAATTACAAATGTAGTACGGTGAATGTTAGGAAATAGCAATGGTAGTGTCCTGGTTTCGGCTGGGATAGAGTTAATTGTCTTCCTAGTAGCTGGTACAGCGCTGTGTTTTCAGTTCAGT
>JAVKLA010000039.1:19622155-19648156 GCA_034782735.1 Sagittarius serpentarius | reverse complement strand
ATTAGTGACCTTGTTAGTTTCTTCCTTTCCGTTCTATTAAACTGTTCTTATCTCAACCCACGAGCTTTACTTTTTTTTCCCCATTCTCTCCCCCATCCCACCGGGGGGGGGTGGGGGGGCGCGAGTGAGCGGCTGCGTGGTGCTGTGTTGCTGGCTGGGGTTAAACCACGACAGGTAGTGAAGACTTCAAGAACTGGAAGACAGCTTAAGAGGGGTGAAATAAAGGGTAAAGTATCAGACAAAAATAGTGAGATTTCAGTTCCTGAATAGGGAGTACAGTCTGGCTATTTGAATATTCTTTAATCACTTAGCACAATTTCAAGAATATAAAAAAGAGAATAGCAATAACTTGAGGTGGGAAGTGGTTCAGCCAAGAAGGAAGAACTGAACAGAGAAAGAGTCAAGGGGAACTTGTTTGCGTTTGAAAGGAGTTAATATTACGACGGAGGATTTATTTATAAAAATACCTTGTTTCTTCTGGATTTCTTCCTTCCTCCCTCTATAGCTCAACCAAAGTTCCTGTTGTCGCTATTTGTTCAGAACCGAAGTACATTACACTATTTCCTTCTGTATATTTTGAGGTTTTGTAGATATGTAAGTAAACACACTATTAAATGGAAAATATTAACAAAAGATGAAATCTACATCTAGCACTGACTGTACCATGTGAGTCGTAATATTACTACAAATTAAACAATGGGGACAGCAGATCACTGAATCTTTAAAATGGGGTGCTTAAAATCTGGACTTTTATTCTCTTAATGATCTGTAATTTTTTATGTTAATAGTGCCTGCAGTTATGGACAAATTATGCCATCAAATCTAATAATGAAAAGAACTGGCATTAGTCTTGAGAAGTTTAGTTTAAAACAGAGAAGACAAAATAAGGAATACTCAAGATCTATGCTTTCCTTTGAGGGGGACCTGTGAGCTACATAATATCACTGAAGCTATGTCAGTCACTTTTCCTTCTAACATCCTAGGTAACCGGCTGAACGAAGAGCAGCTGGAATTAAATCTCCTTGCCTTTGTTCTGTTAGGCCAGGCTGTCATGTCATTGCAGAGTAACTCTGAGAGATCCATGAGCATATTTACGGATGTTATGAATAGCAACACAGCAGCAATGAATTCTTCTCACTCAGTTTATTCCGAGTTGCACACTTTAAAGGCTTATAGAGCAATAAGCTGTGTCTAGTTGAATGTTCTGGGACAGTCTGTCCTCCTAAGACTCCTGTGCTGAGATGCAAAGTACACCAGGTTTCAGTAGAGTATGAGGATCAGAAGGCACCAAGAACAAGGGCGTAAGCGATGCTGTAGAAAAAGCAGCCTCAGGCAAAAGTCCTGCAGAGAGAAAGACATAGCTGCCAGGATTCCAAAGTATTATCCCTAAAATAGTATAGAAAAATGCAAAATTTCCCATTAAATCAGAGGTAGAAACACTGCTTTTGTTAATGCCTTTTCCCTGAAAGGGAGATGCACAATTTGTACCCTTTGTTTGGGACAAGAATCAGTCCTGTGTAAGTGTACTCAGTAGCAAGCACATTATAGTTTAAGTTCCTGAGTATCCTGGCAAGTTAACCTCCAGTGATGGCACTGACTGTGGGGCTGAACTTCTCAAGAGGACTGTGAAAGACTGGAATCTCACCCAGCTATCTGTCCACAGATGAACTATTTAACAAGAACACATGATACCAGCTTTGAATAAAGATTAGTGGTGCACATGATTTCCATCTAAGGGGGACGAAAGGTGAGAGGGGAACAGAAGCTGGGCAATTGCATGGCAATGCAGTTTACACAGGAGCCACAAGCCAACAATAAAGGCTGTGATAAAAGCCTACTTCTGTTTGCACACCATGCAAAGTAATGGTTGCTGGAGTAAATTTTAAGTACGATACTTCGTGGTATGACTACCTGACAGGTAAGCTTCTCCTCTTACGTCAGCTAGAGCACTGCTCAGTATGCTGTATTCAAGCAGAAACTTGCACTGTTACCTTTTCTTGGAATCAGACTCAATACAGACTTTTAAAAGTGAATGCCACACTCTTCTTCAGGCGATTATTTTCTTTCATATATAATCTCTCTTAATCATATATAATACCTTATTCTTGATTTCCAGTTATTTAAAACCAACCAACCAAACAAAAAGAAGTGACAAATCAGTAACAAACCATAAAATAGTGCTGCAAACTGTCAAGGACTCCAAATACTCTTGATTTTGCTCGTGTATTATAAAAGAAAGATGTACCTATGGTTAACAAGATGAAGATGTCTTACAGATTTTTTTAATGTATTTCTACCTATTCAAACATTTTAAGTCTACAGAGTTAGTCAGAAAAAGCATGGCAAAGAGCAGTAAAGAGGATACGTATTTTTCCTTTCAAGATCACAAACAGGGACAATGTTCCATTATCAACATACGGCTAAGTCTGCATTACCAAAAATCACAGAATCATAGAATGGTTTGGGTTGGAAGGGACCTTAAAGATCATTCAGTTCCAACCCCTCTGCCGTGGGCAGGGACACCTTCCACCAGACCAGGTTGCTCAAAGCCCCATCCAGCCTGGCCTTGAACACCTCCAGGGATGTGGCATCCAAAACTTCTCTGGGCAACCTGTGGCAGTGCCTCACCACCCTCATAGTGAAGAATTTCTTCTTTGTATCTAATCTACATCTACCCTCTACATGAGGACACCGAATATTTATTTTCTGCAGGATTACCTGTATTTTCTTTATAGACAAATCCCTACTGTATCTAGTTTTGTGCTCTCCAGGAGGTTGCAGTTCATCTTCCACACAAACATAGAAAGACATATTTAATCTTCTTGTTCTGCTCAGAATCAAGAAAAAGTACAACTCTTTACATACTTCATTGTTGAAGTTGTATCCAAATAAAGACTAAATTCTTATTTCTGTTAATATAATAAATTGTTTTACTTTCATTCACTCCATTAAAGTTTTGGGGTTTGTTATATCAGTTTCAGATTCTAGCTGGAACAACGCGAAGGGTGCTTCATAATCCAGAATGAAAACTGGTCTACTGTCAGATGGAGCTACCAAGGCGCTGGATATGATCTCCTGTAGAAGATGAAACACAGCAAAAGTTGAAACAAAGAGCCAGCGTGGTCTCTGGCAATTCTGCAAACTTTGAAATACAAGGTTCTCTTCTCAAAAGAAGTCTCCTGTAAGAGTCTTAAGCTCCAGCAAAGACTTCAGATCTATGCAGCCAATATAGTCTTTAGGGAGATCAGTTAAACTACAGAAAGCAAAAGGTCTGATGCATTATTTATGAACTACAGCAAACACAAAGAGTAGCACTAAATTCTTGTCACCTGCAAATGGACTAGAGGAATGTCCTGGATAATCTGACTAACAGGGAAGGACACAGAGTGAGATTTATCATTTCCATGGATGAATTTAATACTTACGAATTGAGACTGTAATGTAACTGGGCAGATCAAGGCAAAAATTGAGCCAGGCACAGAGTGAGCTTCTTCACAGCTCCTTGCTCCTACACACACCCCTACACAAGCGCCTGACCTACTCACACCTACTCTTCCAGACCAGCATCCCTTCTGAGCAAACTGCTGCTTGAACTGAGCCATTTAAAACAACGTGGCAATTCTGCAAATTAAACCAAACTACTATGGGACTAGATTAATTTTCAGTTGCATCTCTGTTTAGAGCAAGAGTTTAATAATAGCATTTCACAAATAAAAAGCCAGAACACAACCCACCCATTTTACAGCGTATGCTGAAACAAAACAGAATAAAATAATAATTTAAAAAAACCAGCAACCACCAAATCAAGCATAATGAAGAGCAGGAAAAGCTACTTTATATCCTAATGTTCTGAAATCAGAGGTTGCCTTTACAGGAAATTTGTTGGGCTATTCTTGATATCATTCACCTCATTTGTGAGGCTTAACTACTACCTTACTATACAGCAAAACTGTATCCACTATCCATTCAACAGGAGAGAAGCAAGCTATGCCTTAGTCTAATCCAAAAAGAAAAATTACAGTAACATAGCTCAATCTGTATCCTACCATTTGCTTTTTTCCAATACAGCCATGAGAGTCGGACAGGTAATTCCAAATACCCTTATGAGCAAACTACACTTACACAGAGACTTGCATACAATTAGACAAAAAGCCAATCAAGCTCAAAGACTAGCAGCTTACAGTGGTTGTGTAATATATAACAGCATTATATACAACTTTCAGTTAATTGCTAACACACTTGTTTTTTTACTTAATAACAAGGAGAAACTGTCTCCAAGGAGTCAAATACCCACTGGAGAACAACCATGTAGGCATGCCTGCACGCACATGTGTATGTTGGTGAACATGGTAATCAAGTGTGGTATGATTGCCTATACGTTTCTGAGTTAGGTATCTGCAAATCAAAAGGGCCTAGTCTGCACATACAGATGTCACCTTGTCCTGGCTTCCGCAAAGAGGCTGGCTTGCAGCTGGGAGACATGTTATTACTCTCAAATCACGTCACTACAGGACTATGATAAAAGTACTTATTTCTACGCACACAAAGCCCACAGGTATTTCTTGTTCTGTCCTCTCCTAGACCTTCTATTTCTCATGTCTACTTTCTTTTGCTTCCCTCATGTCTTCCATCACATTTTTCCTTTGTGGTCTTTCTCATACATCAGCTAGGGTTTTCCAGGCAGAAGCATATACTCAGCAAGGTTGTTTTCTAAGTCTAGACACTTAAAAAAAATAATTAAGGGTGAAATCCTGATGGCACAGAAGTCAATGTCAAAATCCCAACCCTCTCAACAGTTCTTCATCCAAGGTCTTTTTCATACTCTTTTTCATACTTGTTCATGAATTAATGCAATGTCACGGCGCAGTGTTTCATCTCCAAAGACTGTCCTCTCATTCAAATAATAATGTGCAAAACTTGCAAATTATTATAGAAAAAAGTGTTTCTTTTTGGCATATACCATACACCTTATCTTTTATATTGTAGTAAAATAAAACTGGTATCATGTTAAAGGTTATACCACAGTGAACAGCAATGACTGATTCTAGCTGCAATTGCAAAAAGATTTTTAGCATTTTTTTTACAGGTCTTAAAATATGATACATACAGCTTATGCCTTTTAACAGCTTAAAAGCTTTCAACGTGCTATAATATCATAGTACATCAAAATCCAACTCTCACCATTATTTTTTTCATACTGAATTAATCTTTTGGATTAATCACAAACTGGAAAAAAGTCCTATGAAGGTTCGGTTTCCAAAATACCTGCTAAATGTTATTATTCCCATGTTCAGGTAAAACTCTGTTTGTAGAGAAATACTGCAAATTTAAATAAAGTATTTTTAAAAACAATGTTCCTTTTAAATTTAAGTGAACTTCATGCTAAAGTTTAACCGTCACGTTTTCTGCTGGGATGATGTACCTTTCGTTCCAACCTTATAAATTATGTTTATTATAATTACTATTCATATACAGTTTTTCATAACACATAATTTTTTCCCCATCACAACAGAATTTAATAGCAGTTTATATTAACTTGTTTATGATAGTGTTCATTAAAGATTTAAATGAGCGCTCTTAAATTACAAGTCTAATATACAGAAAGCTTATAAATAATTATAACCTTCACCAAAAAATTACCAGGAACTAAGTAGGTTCTTCATATAAAGCAATTATTTAAAAAAATAAACCTATGTCATGTCTTAACAAGAGCTAACTTAAACTGATGCATTAAAAGAAGAAAGTCACTTAGACACTTCTCTGATAATTCAAATTCTTTTTCAATTCAGCCAAGCTGACATGTATTTTTACTGAAGTTAAATATTCAGCATGTTCCTCACTCAAAATGGACATGTGAAAATAGGATTCTCAGAGGCACAGAATGTATTCTATAACAGCTTCTCCTTTTCAGCAGGAAAGATACTTAAACCTAGTCCTAGTAAAACCTAGTCCAAAAGTGGTATTTACAAACCCCAAAGCAGAAAGGGAATATGTAGAATATTGAATTTAAGGGTGGAACATTAGGGCACCCAAAACTGACATCTTTTTCCCCTCAACACTACAGTGCACATGTCTCTTTATAACTTTAGCATTTAAGTCTCTTAATTTTATGAAGACCTTTCTTCATGCTTTATACTAAAAGAAATGCTATTACACTGAAATGTCTTAAATACTTGTTATTAATGCTGCTTGTGTCCTTTACATGGCTTAATGCTATTGGCTAAGCTGCTGCATCCTAAACAAGTATACTAGAATAATGACGTTAATCAATGTGATATAACAAAAATGTATATATATATATATATATATATATATATATACACACATTTCCAAACAATATGTGACAGGATCACCGCATTCATTGTGGGAATATTCCTAACAAGGGAAGTAGACTTGTGCTATGTCTAGAGACCAGACACAAAAATAAAAATAATTACAAGTAGGATGCCAGCAGCCATTTGGGGCGGGGGGGGTAACAAGGCATAACACAGACCAACTATACATCATTTAACTTCTTTCATTAATGAGCCCGCTTCTTTATTTTCTTAGGGTTGTCTCCTGAACTTTACTTTCAAAACCCACAGGCTACTACCCTGACATTGATTTATAAGTAGAACTCCCCACTGAAAGCAAAGAGGAACTTTGTTTATAAACGTATGGTGCACTATCTTTGAAAATGTAGGAAAAGCTTCCGAATTTTGTAAAAACAATGGACTTTCTTACCAGACAGGATTCGCTTCTGTAGTAGAAAATGTACCCAGAACATGAAAGGACACTGCAGAGTTCTTTAAACCTTTTTCTCACACATTTCTGATACCTCCAGTAAAACAGATTTTTTGAGTGCTTTGATTAAGTCTACTTCTTATCAATTTCACACAAAGCTGCACATGGATGAGCTACTCTTCTAGCCAAAGGGCTGGGGAAACTCACAGACAAACCAGACGTTCCCATTTCTTTTTGCTTCCAGTTCCAAAACTCTTAACAGTAGGGCAACGGGGAACATGGGAAGCGTCGGACTTAGCAGAGAAAATACAAAGCTATATGCTGCGCTGTATCTTACGCATATAAGTGAAAAAGTACAAGTAGGTCGATCAAAAACAAAACAAAGAGATGGAGCTACAATCCAAAGACGTGTAAAATTCTGCTGTAATCAAAACGCAGATGAAATCACGTTGATTGCACTATAGTGTCATATAGGAACAAATAATTAATACATTCATTCCCGCAAAATCAAATACCTCATTCCAACACTGTTTAATAAATAAATATTCCTATCAGTCAACATTTACATTGTATTAGCTGCTAATCCAATCAATCAACAAAAAATTCTTAAGCTTGATAAAATGTTTTCTTAAAAACGTTAAACACCCCCCCCCCCCAGTTTTAACTGGAATTAAATAGCTTTTTTAAAAGAAAGAAACCTTTGAGATTTTGTATTTCGTAAGGGTCCAGAAGAAAGGTTAATTTCCAGAAGAAAGGTAAACGGAAAAGAGAATCTCAGAAAATAAGAGACATGGTACCCACTGAATGCACACTGCACCATTTAGATCTTTGCTGAATTTTGTGCATTATAGCATGTTTCTGGCCTTAATAGGGAAGAAAACTCACATCAAGCTTCATCTGGGATCACTGCAACCTAGGGTTTCACCACAAGTTCTGGGGAAGAAAGGGCAAACCAGTATTCATCACATTTACTCCTTACCTGAAATTTATAGTTTAAAACTTCCTCCTGACACTGAAAATAGTAATAAATCTAGGGAGAAGAAGAGGCAGGGAAGGGAAGAAAAACAGCCTTCAATATTCTATACCGAGGAAAAAGCAACTATATAAATCAAAAGGCTGACTTATCAGTATAGAGATTTTTAATAGAAAAAATATCAAGGGGAGCATACCATATGGATCAAAGTGCTCTCCACATATGTTAGGTTTTTTCGTTTGAAAAGTAACATATGTGAGGAGATGCGTAAGAAGTGATTTCTGAAGATCTCATCCGGCTTATTTTTAATTGGAATAATATTAGATTTTCTATCTAACTCAATAACAAATGACTGCTGTTGCTTCACCAAGTATCACTGTCAGTTAGAGACTGATAGATTTGGATTCCATTTTCTATGAATATGAAAGCTGGACTCACAAGTAGCTAAAATAACTGCAAAGAAAAGGGGAATAAAGACTACACAATATGAAACACATGTAAGCCAGGGAAGGTTACATATTTGTATATCATATTTATACAATTTTACTGGGCCTTCAGAGTCAAAGGATTTCACAACTTCAGCAAGGCCAAAAGATGCATGATCAAAGATACCCATTTAGGAAGTCACCACTGTACATCTCCAAACACAGTTGCTTGAAGTAAATTTTTGATACCATTTTATTTCTCCATTATAGATTTCCTTATAATGTGTCAGAACTTCAGTCAGTTCTTGGAAATCTATAGCTTGATTTTGTGATTTTAACTGAGTTAACTTATTCAGTGGAATAAATACCTCCAGGACTGAATTTCAGACACTACTGGTATTATTCTGACAAAACTCAGAAATACAGCTATGCATATGCTTTCTGTGTGGTGGTTTCTACTATAAAAAGTGATTACAAGACTAAACACGTACAAGAAAAAACAACCAGTTTATTGATAAGTAAATAAGAAAGCAAACATATTATCAGATTGTGATTGCTTTAATTATACGTAGCTTTTAGATACTTTATGTGACTACTCTGAAATGAGTGAAATCCTATTGCTAATGAATCTATCAGCAGAATTCTTCAGCCTCTAGACGTGCAAGTAGGTGCCCCTTTGCCATGCTCGTAAGAAACTGGAAGTGTTACACACCCATCTTCTATCTGTATTTCACTCACATCTGCACAAAAGTTTATTCTCATTATAAGCTAATAGTTCTCATTTACAAGTGCATAATCCAGTAATTTCTGCCAAGGGAAGGGTACTCTTTCCAGGTCAAATTATACCAAAGATTTTACTGCTGCTGCTAATCAACTTGAAAAAGTCCTGTATGCATCAGTATGATCTGTTCGTCTTAAGATGTCATGGGCCTCTATAAAAAGATTTGGGTGCATATGAGGAAGACTCAGAGATATGACTCAGGTAGCTGTAAAAATCTATCATAAGCCACAAATTATTTTGTTTTCTGAAGAAAAAACAAGATTCATTTTTAAACAAAACAATACAGATAAGCATTATGATATATGGAACTTCTGAAAGATCCTAAGTCAGGTACTCAGCTGAAACCTTAACTAGGACTGACATGGTGCGAAGAATGATGCCAAGCCACTGCATAACAAGTGGCTGGTTTCTATGAGCAAATGTCTGGGCCAGCTCAGTTCCATTAATGTTTTACTCCATTATCTGAGAGCTGACATCTTTTCAGTAATTACTGCAGATGATACCACCTCTAGTGTAATTAAAGAACGATTATTTAGAGTGAAGTGAGCCAAGATCATCCCCATTCTCTGTTTAGGCCACAGCCAAAGAAGGGCTTGTCAAATAAAATGGATGTTTTGCATTAGGGAGCAAAAAAGGGGTGATGTAAAGAGTCAAGTAATTTGATGGGCAACGCTGCAGTGGAATTAATTCAATATGTTCAATACGGTCAGTTCCATGTGCAGTAATATTGGACAGATGGGTATGATAGCTATGTACGTTCACTGCCTTTGCATTAGTGATTCAGTACTCACAAAGCAAACCTCAGACAGTTCCTGGCTTGTTGCCCAGTGAAAGAAAGACTGGAAGCAAAACACATTAAACGCTCCTGCAAATCTACATACTCTGCAACCCTTCTGAAATGAGCCTCTTTCAAAATGACCCTCTGGACACCAACCAAAAAAATAATCATCATCGTAACGTAAGCCTATAAACTTTTTGGATTAACAGTTAAATAATAATGAACGAGAACTGAAAGGAGCAATTCACTTTGTATGAATACTAATGAGAGAGGGTTTGATGCATTCTTTGGTTTTGACGGTAACTAGGTATAAGGACTAATTACATCTCTTACTTAAAACATAAATTGCATGTTATAAGGAATTACTTAACAGAAGAATGGAGTTAATGAATGCATTCTATCAGACCCAGGAAGGTAAAAAATCACAGCTGACCAAAACATACGTTTCCTAATGCATCAGAGTTCAGTGTTTATACAGCAAAGGTCATTTTTGGTCAACTAGAGGTAACAAGTTTTGCCTTCAGGAGCTGATGGAAAGACAGAGATTCTCAAGACACATAGGGAATTATTTAGAAACAGTCGCATTAAGTTTAGCTCCTTGGACAGTACATCATCTTTTCAGGCGTTTGCACATGACTCCTATAAACCATCCACAAAAGACAGTTAGGCTCCCTTATTCGGAAAATGAACATGTCATCATTAACATTTAAGAAACAGATGTGAGAAGAAATATGATATTGTCTGGAATGCTGGTGGCCTTGCTAGAATAGCAAGATGCCCACTGAATGACTGGGCTCAAATAATTCATATTTACAGCCTATTTAGTTCAGCTATCCATAACTTCAAGAGATAAACAACAGCTCAAGAGATAAACAGCAGCTCAGAAACAGTTACCATTTGACCATTTCATTTTGGAGTTTGTTAAATTCCAGACTCAACTCCATAATAGCTTATTATTTTCTAGTGGATTAACTGTTGTCTTCTAGCCTCCTGTGAGGAAAGACACTGTGATAGGAAGTGTGATATTAAGCTATCAAACTTGTCTCCTTCTTGGAACAAAATATTGAAAAAGTGGGGTTTGCTTTGCAATTAAGCTTCCTGAATTGAAGGCTGGGCTTCTGCTTTAGTTATGGGACAAAGTATTTTAGAAGTTGAGGGAAAAACTTAAAATTATGAAGAACTGGAAGATACTAAAGATGGAAGGTGGTGTAGTCAAATGAAAAAATACTGATGCTGAATAAGAGGTCTGAATATGGAGGATTACCTGGCTGGTTATTAAGCAGGTTTTCTTCACTTCCTGAGAGATATCCTCCTTTTGCCAATATGACAAGCTACAATTCCAAATCTGAGAAAGCCCTGAGATTAGAGCCTGACAAACTACAGAAACTTTTTCCTGAATGAAAATTGAGCAACCATGTCTGTCCATTTATCAGACTGAGATATAACCACTAAGACACACTGAAATGTCCTCTGTGAACACAGAATACTAGAATTCTCAGAGCTGAGACCTGAACACATCCTCTACCTGGTCTCCTCAAACCACAGCATGACCACTCTCACCATTTTTTTCTGGTCCTATGACTATGTAATAGTTTCACGTAAGTAGATCACTACAGCAGGACTGACAGAAAGCACCGTAATTCAGGTGGCCCTCCAGCTTTGTGGCTGGAGCAGGCACAGAGGAGATGCTAGCTCCTATCTCTCTCAGGCAGAGGAAAGTACTGAACCAGTGCAGCCTCTCATGTCATTTTAATCTCTCAGCTATTTCATAATGAGACTGAGAGGTGTCTTTTATCTGATGTTTATTCTGCTTCATTTGCTTCAGGAACGGGCATAAGATTAAGCAAAACTGACAGAAGAGCACCTAGACTATAGATGCCCATGAAATAGTGTCATGGTTTAACCCCAGCTGGCAGCTCAGCCCCACACAGCCGCTCGCTCACTGCCCCCCCCCTCCGGTGGGATGGGGGAGAGAATCAGAAGGGTAAAAGGGAGAAAACTTGTGGGCTGAGATAAAGACAATTTAATAGGTAAAGCAAAAGCCATGCCTGCAAGCAGAGCGAAACAAGGAATCCGTTCACCACTTCACATCGGGAGGCAGGTGCTCAGCCAGCCCCAGGAAGGCCGGGCTTCATCACCCGTAATGGCTGCTTGGGAAGACAAAACGCCATCACTATGAACCGCTCCCCCCCCGCCCCCAGCATCTTCTGCCCCCGGCCTTATAAGCTGAGCATGACTTCATATGATCTGGAATACCCCTTGGGTCAGTCGGGGTCAGCTGTCAAGGCCGTGTCCCCTCCCAACTCCTTGTGGCCCCCCCAGCCTCCTCGCTGGTGGGGCGGGTTGAGGAGCAGAAAAGGCCTTGGCTCTGGTTAGGCACTGTTCAGCAGTAACGAAAACAGCCTTGAATTATCAAATCTCTTTTCAGTACAAATCCAAAACATAGCCCCATACTAGCCACTATGAAGAAAATTAACTCTACCCCAGCCAAAACCAGCACAGATAGGGTCCTAGCTTTTTAACTGCGTTGACACACAAACTCTTGTGGCAGTCTTACAGGGACGTAAAGGACTTTATAGTGAAACTGAAGGTAACTATAAAGCATATGCAACAGCTGAAGATTATACATTTCTAAATTTGGCCTGTAGAAGAATGTGTGCTGTCTGGGTAATGTTGTAGACCTTGAATATGCCCTTCAAACTGCATAACACAAAGACTGGGCCACATATTCTAACAAAAATCTGAGCTAAGCCAGGACACCCTACAGAGGGCCACCACTTGGGGACTTGTAGAGTATACTTTTTCTTAAGTAAGTTATCTATCACTGCTGCTTTCATGAGTAAACAACAGAACATGGGCGGCAAATGACAACCTCTGGATGAAGAAGAGGCAACAACAGAGCCGAAGTAACCAGTTCAGCCTGTACATATATTTTGTCTTACAGCGAAGGTAGATACGGGATATATTTTGTATGAGAATGTCTCAGAGCAACATTTGCAACCATTCAGCATCCTACATATATGGTCTATTTAACGTAGATCAAAGTCTAGTGTCAAAGTTCTCTGCATAATACATATAAACAGAATGCAACATCTTCAGAAATAACACCCAATACATGTTTCTCCTGCACTTAATATGATTTTAGTGCATAATTTACATTTGTTTATTTAAAGAAACATCACATCTGCTTTGTAACAGTACTCAGCAGCTCTCAGTAGACAAGAAAAAAAATGTATGACCTCAGACAAGAAATAAACATTCACAATATTTTTAGCAAATAATGCCTTAGGTGCATAAGGAAATTATACTATCCTGCACAGGAAATTAATTTGGAGATCATCACTAGTTAGGTATCACTACAGTTTAGGATTACAATACAGAAACTAAGACATTACACATTCCTGACATGTAGGTACTTGTTATCATAAAGGTGTCACTGTGTTTCAAACACAGAACCAAAATGCAGACTTTAGGGAATCTAGAAGCCTGACCTTTTTTGCCAATTCTATTCCCCCAAACTACCATGATAAACAGATTATAGCATATATTATAAATATATGTTTGAAATGGAATGTCAAATTTGAATATTGCTAAAATTGATAATGCTAAAATGTTAAACTGTAATTATACATAAATTCTGAATTACCATAATCAAATGAAACAAATTATGATAAAATTCCGTATGAGAGCTCTTCCAATACCTATACTGAATTCAGCAAAATCTCACATACATCCTTCAAAGCTCTCAAGATGTGCAGTTCTCTAGCCTTTAAATATGGCAACAGTACAAGAGCCATACAGCTTCATTTGGAGGCATTCACTTTCATGATTTTTATTCCTAGATGAAAGAAAAAGATATCCCTAATATCCCCTGTGATTATCACGGAAATGACTGACATGAAAAATAATTCTCTGAGAATACTGCTGGAGTAGGATTTATAATAGAATTATCATCATCCTCATTTTACACATTGAGAACTCATATGTATTAAGCAACATAAGTCACACAGAAGACTCTGAAGTTGAAAACAGGTTGTTCATTGATGTGTTTTTCCACTTAATGCAAAGACCCTTGAACATCTACCTTCCACTTTTCTCTTACACAGTCTCTGGTAGGGTTTGTATCCCAGTTGATGCCATTGCTTGCTATTGTAATACAAACGCTTTTAGCATCCCTAGTAAGCTGTTATTCAATATTTTAAATCTTTGCTTTATGCCATTTTAAATTCTTAAATTGCTGAATTGTTGATTTCATGCTTATAGTATTTTAAAAGCATATTGTAATTGCTTATTTTGAGAAGGGTTTGGTTTTGGTTTTAATCTAGGAAACCGTTACATATATGCAGAGAAGTACCTGCATTCTGACAGGAGGCTACTTGCTAGAACTCTATAATAAAATAATTCCTCTCTTTCAGGTCACTCAGAGACCAAATACCACCAATATCACAATCATAGATCCATCACTTGCAGGATATCTATGACAATAAACGACATAGTAGAAGACTTACTGCACTGAATGTGTAGGATAGCAAACAAACCACTGATTATTTTTTTTTTCTTTCTAGTAGTGTATAATGTATCTTTCCCCTTTGTTGACTTATTGAAAAAAATTTTTGCCCATTTTCCATTCTTCTAACTCTCCTCAACACATTTTTTGAGCCCTCTTTTTTTCAACCTTCCATTCTACTGTTATCTATGACAGTTATTTACCTGTGACCATACTTTTGGTACTGCAAAGCAATCAGGTAATATGGAGAAAGCTGTAACAATTAAAAGCTCACCATGAAAGATCTGCATGGACATTTGAAACAGAATGATATGGACAATACTTCTGGGAGTGGTGGACCTACCGGGACCTTTGTACTACCTTTCTCCCTATACTACCTACCTTCAACAGGTGACAAAGACCTCCACAGGGCATTCTAGCATATCTAGGCATCTCTCTGGGGACCTCCTTTGCCATTTTGTAGTCAGTTAACTGATTAGCACTACAAAATTTGAGAAATATTTCTTATTATTAATTATGAAGTTTTAATTTTCAGATGTTTTAATTTCATCCAATCTACAAGTTAAAAGTCACATCCAAACTTGATTAAATCCTGGCCTAAGAGTTTTCTAGGGATGGGGATTGGAAAGCTTATTTACAGCCTTCTTTTAAGGTTACAAAACCTTTAAACCACTAGAATTTTAAATATGAGCCTTCAACAGCAATATCATCTTCCACAAGCAAATTTCTGCTTTATGTAATGTGAAAAGTGGATGTTACCTTAGGCTGTGCTTCTTATTTAAGTTCATACAGGGCTACACCCTAGAAGGAAGTTCCTTTTCTGAAATGTCAGAATAAGAATAGGATGAGGGGATGACTTATTTTCTGCCTGATGCCATCTGATTCTGAATTTAAATGAGCAAAACCTCAGGAGACTGGTATTTTTCCTAGAGAATCATATGGTGCTTCCAATGGGAAAATATTTACAAGTGAAATGCAGTTGGAAAGGACTGATGTTAAATGCTAGTGTCATTGGAACTGCTCAGATTTGTTCAAACAGTTGTGCAAGTCTAAAATCATTATTCCTCCTTGTTGATCTTTTTCACACACTATATGAGGAAGTTTATACATTAAGAAGCGACCAAAATCAGTGCTTTAACATATAGTAACAGAAGCGTAAGTCTGGCTTATGAAAATAATTTCAGTATTTTAAAACCTTTATCAGAATCAATGTAATCACTAGGAAAGAAAACACAACTGACTCACAGTCATTTCACACCATTTTAGTAGTCTGGAATTGCCCTCTGTGGTCACCTAAAGCCAGACTGGAGGAAAGCTGCCTCTTGGGACTCGATTCAGCACTGTCAGTGTTAAAAGCCCAGGCACTAGGAAGTCCCTGCCTGTCCAGCACATTCTCTAGAGCGTGTCCCAGTGAAAGGTGCACAGGTATAGGGTTGGTAGCACGGCACAGATGCCAGCAGATGAGTCTTTCTGTGACTGGTAATGACCAGGAAGGCTCTCTGGCTCGTAGCCAGATACAGGAGAGCTTGCCTGAATGCCCTGTCTCAATGCGGAGACCTTGTTGTATGTAAATTATGAGACTTGTAATTTATCAGCTGTCATTAACTCTTTCTCATATAATCCTATATTATATTCACATTCCATTTGGGTAAAGTCATGGAAGAATTCATGGAAGATAGTCTTAAAAAAAGAGACCATTCTCAGGCTTTAGAACATAGTGAAAGGAAAACATTCTGATCAGTATACTCACAAAACCATTAGTTCCCCCCAAAACAACATATCCGTACATAGATATTATTGCTTGTGCAGTATTAAAAACTAAAAGAAGAAATATTCCAGTATTTTGTGTGCAATGCAACACCACTTAATAAAATGCAAGGAGGTGAATTGCAGTGGTGGTCAGATAATTTTCAGGTCAAAATGCCATTTTTTTTTTCCCCTACGTTTCAGTTGTGCTTATGTAAAGAACACAAGTGCAAAACTCTTCCATTTTGCAACCACTTGGCATGATCAAGGAGCTTTCAGAGAGGAGAGGAATTATGTGCTGTCTCATGTATTAGCAGCATAATTATCAGCTCAACCTTAATTCCAGTGAGATATTTTTGTATAAGAGGGAAAAAGCTGGTAGCTTTTCATGACCCAGAATGTGGTTATGATGCTGTCCCTCTTGGCTGGGAGAGGTTTGTCTCCCCAAGGCTGCAGCTTGCCTGGGGAACAAGAAGTGTCAAGACAGGCCAAAGCTTCTGCCTCCCATTGCTATGGCACATTTGCTCTTTTAATAAGTGCTTCTCTGATTACTAACTTAGCAAAAATACCAACTGTTTTGGGGAACCATTTGTGATTGTGGAATACTACAGCATTTCATCCTCAGTCTGATAATCATCTTCATACTTTGCAAGTTTGTTAAATGCCAGCTGAAAAAAGCAATAGATTTCCATTTCAATGAAAAGTAAAATCTTTAACATTTAACTGCAAACCAGCTGCAGTGAGTGAGAAAGATGTGCAGAGTTTTGTTTCCCATTGGAAACTGTCTACTATCCAGAACAGTGGTCTTAATTCCTAGTAGATTTAAAATTCTATTATAGCAACCAACCATAAATATACTTCGCAAGAAGCTTCAGAACAGTTTCAATCATTAAACACGTTTTATTTTTTCCCAGTTGTGCAACTCTTCCAACTATTAAATATTAAAACATTACTTTGCCACTCAGGTCAGTTCAAGAAATCAAGTGAACTCCACAGAAAGTATCCTAGTGGCTTTTCTGGTAAAGCAAAAGTCTAATACGAGAACTGAATAGGAGGCAAGGGGTCAGGATCATAAAGATTTTATTTAGATAGTGTTTCAGTTTCTTTACTGAATACTAACACAGTATATACATGGGCCTACAGCATTCTGGATGCACCTTAGTATAACTAAGGAACTCTACAAAGGAAAATCACAGCAAACAGGTAGTAGAGGCACTATAGTAACAAAAATTAGTGATAGTAATGATAGATTTACCCTGAATACCAACATCTGAAATCAGCCAGCAACTGGCCATAGGAATGATTACGGTTGTTTTACATCTCTCATCAGGGCACATAAGCTCAAGCCCAGAGTCATATTAACACAGCTATACAGTTTCTGGACTGGATTAACCCAGAGCATGAAAGTGGATCTATCTGCAGCTCTTTGTTCCAATATACCCTACCTGGGCAGAGAAGGAGGATCTGCATTTGAAAGTTCAGAAATGTGCCAATTTGCACTGCAGAATTTTTTAAAGACAATGTTGTAGCACTTAAAAAAACGAACTTTCAATACTTAAGAGTAGAATTCTACTTATTTTATGTACAATAATTAGATACAGCATAAAGTTACAGAACAGTGAACAGTTATTACTATTTTTCAACATTTTTAAAGTTCTGACTTCCTTTATTCATTCTGACATTTGTTATAATTATTCTCAGTTACATGATCATACTAGTAAAATGAAAGCTCCTAAACAGCATAACTTGTGTTTTAAGAAAAAAATTTAAGTTACCTGAACTTTTTTTTTTCATAAAACAGCCTAACACTATGTATTTCAATTCTCTTTCTATCCCTCTGTTGATGTTCCTACTTTGTATGTATAAGAAAAATACATAATAGTATCAGTGATTCACAAGAACAGTAAAGAACCAGTACAACTATGGGGTTCTGCTATTATTAACAAAATACTTAGTTCCTCTGTGGTGCTCTCCAAGCCCTGGCTCAACTATAGTGCAATATGCAAATATCTAGTCATTCCGTACAATTTATTTTTTTTATTTTATTTTTTTTTTTTTATCATCTCCAAGGTTGTACTAATACTGTTTTAAACCAGGTATCACAGCTTTGATGTCCTCTATGAGCTCCAGTGCAAAGATAAGCAGTATGACATTCTTCTGGAATATACTTGCAGTATATAATCTGGATTGATATAAACTTCAAAAAATAAATCAATGGAAAAGCATCAAAGGGGCCTTGTGTCAGATATAATAAAAATTATGCTACTTGAGAGCTAGAACCGCCATCTATATTTCACTAATATATACAAATTTATTATTCCACATATCATACTGTAGAAATAAGCTAATTGAGTAAGAACCTAATCAGTGAAAAGAGTCTCTCAATTTAATTATTTTTAAAACTGGAAATTATTTTCAAGTGAAATAGGATGATCAAATGCTATACCAAGGTATTTTGAATATTGCTATTTAAAAGCAAATTCCAAAATACATTGCTTTGAATAGATAAAGGGCCATTCATAACTTCTGTAATACTACTTTGACTTTTAAAATCAAAATGAAAAGTTTAACCATTTCCCAATCAAAACAATTCATTACAATTCAATTTAGCATTAACCTCTCTTGACAAGCAGCCACAGTGCTTTGTAAGAGCTATAATTTATTTGCCTTATCCTCCTGCATGAAATGGGTTCTTTGGCCTTTGATAATGAACTGTGGAGATCCTTTGACTCTCTCAGGGTATCACTTGGTTCAACAACAGCAGCAACAAAATCAGCAGCACATCATGGGAATTCAGCTAAGACCAAAGTTCAAAACTGAGAAGAAATCAACAGATGAGGAAAGAATGTATCTAAACCCAAGAATTAAGGACCCATTAGAAAAGCTATCAACTTCCATACGACTTAGGCACAATAAATACGGCAGAACAGTGAAAATACATTCAGACTATTAAAACCCAAAGTGCTGAGTGATTCTGATCAAAGGAAACACTTCAGTGATGTACGGAAAGCGAACCACAAATAGTCTAGCAGTTGTTTAATTAAATAGAAGAAATTTTCTGGATATATTCTAAGCAAATCTCAAGAAGAGAAAAGAAATGTACAAATCATCTGAAAGGGCATCAAAAATCACTAAGAACTGAGTCTTACTGAGTTATTCTAATTTTACTTTAAGTTGTACACCTGAAAAGATCTGGTAGAAGTAAGACAACAAGGTGTAATTCCAAAAAGTTAATAGATGATATCTGATTATAGCAAATCCAAAACAAGACCAAAAAAAGGTCTAATCAAATTGAACGAATGAAAGAACACCAGTTAAAAAGCAAACTGAAGACATGTTTATCATTTGGTCCACCAGGAACTGCACTACGCATTGTGGCATACACAACATATAAACTAGTTCTTTCCTGAATAAAGGCTTTTCTTCGTGACTGCCTCTCACCTGTGATGATTGTCTGCCAGTTCCAATTAACTTCAACAGAGAAAGATGCCAAACTAAGGTTTTTAAAATGCATAGCTACAGGTACATAAAACCCTATCTTTGGATAACAGTTTACATTCACTCACATTCTGTTAGATTACAATAGATCTGCTCGTACAAGATAGATTTTAGGGAGACATCACGCATGACAGATCCATGTCTAATAAAATCTAATCCCACACAAAATTATGGAACATCTCATATGCAATCCAGTGGATTATTAAATTTAGGGAAATACAATTAATCCTACATACTTCAAGCAACTAGAAAGAATAATACAAAATAAAGAAGGCACAAGCTAAATTGAATAGCAGTAACTAATTGAAGGGTCTTCAGCTATAGTTGTAGAATTCTCATCAATACGTCCTTCTAACAAGAACCTGGAAGGATACATCTTGGCCTTACATTGTTTCTCTTTTAGTTGGTTAATTGGAAGAAAACTACCTAATATGCTCTCTAGTAAATGTCACAGATCCACAATGATCAAAAAGCACTGAACTATAAAATGGATAGTCCCTGAAACCAAAGCACCTGGATAGCTTGGTAAGGTGCATATAATGATGTAACATTTACTGTGATACAGCCAAATATAGTCATACCTTTAGTATCAAAAGAATGATGATAAAACCACAATAGATATTGTCCTGCAAAGCAGTAGTTCTTGAAAAAGCTATTCAAATTCCAGTGGATAATCAGCCAGGATGTGAGATTTCAGCAGAATCCAGAAGGTCTAATACAACTAAACAGAAAAAAACTCAAGCAAGCAAAGGTATTCAGAACATGGTATCCAAGTTTTGACCAACCACTAAAAAAACCCTTAAAAACAAGAGCGTTCAGATACATTCCATAAGAATAGTTAAATGCCGGGACATCGTGCATGGGAGAATGTAGTAGCTCACTATGCTTTATTTATCAAAAAGCTGAAGGTCAAGCCTTTGAGATCAACTATTGCTCCGTAGATGAAAAATTTGGCAATTGGCTCAGTCTACCACACAGAAATATGAGATTAAATGGCTGGAAGATAAATTAGAAACAGTCAGAAATAAGGTTCAATTTTGTAACAGTGCCAGCATAGGGGCAAATAGAAGATTTTTCAAAACTAATCATCTTAAAGACGAGGTGGTTTCCAGTTTTCGATAAGATCTGCACCAATACAAAAATAAATTAATTCATTAAGTCAGACTAGATGACAACAATACTCCTTCTGGCTGCATAATCTATTACCTAGGTGCTCATGGCCACCAGTCTTGGCATCTTACATAAACACTTTTTTCATTTAATATTTTTAAAACTGAGAGTTAGCTTTGGAAAAGTAACTTAGAATAATTGTTTTTCCTTTAATAATTTTTTTGTCTGTATTGTACCTTACTTGAAAATTTTTCTTACATATTTCTTTTGTTTCATCTTACAAAATTAAATGTAAGCTACTATTACAAATGTAATACTTTCTAAATTTATTTTTACTGCTAAAGTAATCTTCTCACGCTTACATTTTTCATCAAAATATCACCTATCATTTTTGACACGACATAAAATATCAGTAATACAAACACACATTCACAAACACAATTTCTTATTGTGATCCAATTTTTGTTTTATCAAAATGAAAAATAAATTATTAAAAATTAAATAAAAGTGATAGAGTAAGAATATTTCAGGCAGCATTAGTCTGATCATAACATTCTTAGACTTAATTACTTGCTGTTCTTCCATGTCACTTTCACATATTATACTGCCTTATCCTCTCCATTTTTTATATGCTACTATTAATATTTAACTATCAAATGGCTTTTACTAGAAGATGTTTAAAGATTAGACGACTAGGAAATAACCATTCATGTAGCTGCTACAGACTAAATTATATTCCAAACTGGAAACCCTTCTATCTAAATAGTAAATCTACATATGCCTTTGCTAGATATAATATTAACACTTGGGTTTAGATATTCTCTCAAACAGCTCAATTCAGTACCTTGTAATAATATTTAAAATGTTGCAAGATATAGATACCAGTAGTCCTATTAATTTCACAAGCATAGCATTAAACATGCTTGAATGCTGTGTTGAAATCTAAACTTAAGCCTGCTGTCATCTTACATATCACAAGATTTTGGCCAGTTATGAAAATTACATTTACAGATTTAAAAAAATAGTAGTAACTTTAAAAAGGACTGTGATAAAACACAGGATCAGCTTCTCTGTAAGTATAACATGAATCAAGATACCTACAGTATCTTAAGCGAGGAAGATCATAGTGTCATTTTCACCTCTGTAAATGCTATGTCCTAGCTATTCCATTTATTTAAAATGCCATGGAGCCTCTGCATGACTAAAAACATATTTCAATTTTTCTGACTAAACGACATGCAGTAACATTCCTCCACTTTTGCAGAGGCTGTATTGCTTGTCTGTGAGGTGAGGGAGATACTGCTGTCAGCCTGACTTATTGTTTGGTGTCTTTCCAATTCATATTAAACAAATAAAATAGTAATGAAGCCACCACCCTCACCCTAAACATCCCTTCTGTTTTAAATGATGAAGGCATTTTCATTTGTTTCATTCTTCTACTATAAATGTTTGTAGCTCCACTGTGAAGTTACGCCATTGTATGCCAGTCCTACAGTGCCAATGCTGCAATGGTGACAGAAGTTAAATGGATGCCAGAGATGGAGCTCATAATTCTGTTAAGTACGTTGGAAGCTTCCAAAAGTGTTAAATCAACCAATAAAAACAACAGAGCTATAATCTAATTTCATCAAGATATTCATTGGTTTATTTCCTTCAGAAAGTCTGTATTTGATATTACCATCTTCTCAAAAGTTGCTTTTAAAACTTTTTGACTCGTGAACATGTTGTAACTTGGCATTTAGACTTGATGGCCGTTCTAAAGTATCTGTACAATCATCCATCTAGCAATTCTTCTAATAATTCCAAGCATAATTTACATTTGCTACAGTACTGGCAATCAAAAATGAAGCCAGTTTTCTCATTGTAGTTTTTACACAGCACAGGTAATGGATGATCATGTATAAAATCATGTCTTCAACCAACCATACAGTAGCTGGTGATACAAAATTCCTTGGAAAAAAAAGAAACTGGAGGATACAACAGGCACAAAATTCAAAGGGAATCCATCCTAATCGTGAGAATAAAGCTTTGGAGTCAAAGAACTAAACCTAAAGCTAGTTAAAAGACAAAGAAATAACGTTTCAGTAAAACTAACACTGAAGTAGTCACGTGACAAAACATGTTTTGGGGAAATACTTTATAGTCATTTGGCTATTTTTTTTAAATTGAGTTATTTTTACAATACCAGGCATAAATACTTGCACTTGGCCTAAAATTGGTGGAAAAGCTTATTGCCTAAAGTTTTTGAGAACCATCTGCTCCCCAGAATTTAAAAACACTTATGTTTCCTACCTATGCAATACTGTAACAGAGTCATGCTGTAGAAATACAGCACTAAAAAGGTTTCCCTTTCTTCTCCCAAATAAACATTTAAACCAATCAGCATGACAGAAGGTGCACATTAGACAATGTTTCCACCACTGAGGAAAAGCTATTGAAATAACAAGATCCAGATGTTAGACCAAAAAGTAGTTTATCATCCTCAGAAACCCCCAAATTGTGTCTGATGTCTCATACAAAGATTGTCTAATTTGCTAATGTGCATTTTCTTGCTATATGAGAGAAAAAAGCACACCTGTCAGGAAACCTGTTTTCCACATGCATTGGAATGACATCTGTAGCAGCTAAGCATAAGGGAAATCCAGATACCATTAAATTATTTTGAACATGTCTTGCTTTGTACAACTTTCTCTGGAAATCATCAAGGTGCACAGAATTAATAAGCCTAATTTATTTACTTTTTTACAGCATCTCTAGTTAGATTGAGGGGAGAAAATTCCTGAGGAAGCTTTTTGAATAATACATTCATAGATTGTTTTACATACTTTAAATTTTCATCTCTGGGAGTTTAGAAGAAACAGAATTCCTAGGTAGAGCCACAGGGCTGGATAGTCTGCTTCAATAATTAAGTTCAGTGTCATTAATGGTCATCTACAACATATATGGAACGGCATCTTCAGAGTTCCTCGTGAAATACTTTTTTGTTATCATTGTATAAAGTCCTGCAATAGACATCTGATTCTCTATTAAATCCATCAGTGTAATTCTGAGAATCTGCTGATGAGTCCTATCTTCTCTACCAAAATCTGTCTTACTTCAGGTGAACTTTTACAGCGATGTTTTGCAATTTGCAGTCTTCAGTTTTAAGGCTTGAGGAGGAGGAAAAGGGGAAGAGAAAATACCAGGCTCAGTAATTAGTCAAAAGCATACCTCGCAGTCAAGTGGACTACCATGTACAGAAGTACAGCAAAATCTGGCTCTAATAAATCTTTTTATGATTGTATTAAGCTTTTAATCAATTATTTTATCACATCTTCTACACATTACAATTAAAAACATGGCCACTGCAGACAGTAATAAGCATGACTGCTAAGAGCTTACGCTCCAAGGTAATGGACAACAGAAGAAAGAAAGTGATCCAGACACAGATTGATGAAGGCCCTGATTTAAAAACAAAATCACAAGTGCTACAAGTAGATGCAACAGTATAAAAAAACCCAAAATAAATGTGTAAAAGCAGAGTCTTTCTCTTACCAAGTGATGCTTCTAGTTGTGTGTGATGGGGGTCTGAAACCTTCAGAACTTCTCCCAGTGGCTGCATTGTAGGCTTATTTTTCACTGTAACATAAGAGGGACTATTTCCACCAAGATTGTATTTGATGACTGCCATCTACTTTTGTGAAGATCTTCTTAGAGAGATTCATAGGGTCTTTCTGTCACTGACATCTGAACAGACCTTGATTTTTTTTCACCCAATACAGAAGCTGGGAGAAGGAGGCTTCTGAAGAAGAAAGTTGATATAATGCTGGAGTTAAGCACATCTTCTAATTATCACAGGGTATATGATTTGTCATATTAATACTTTTCTTCTCATAAAAACTGCTGAGATGTTAAACTTTAAAATGCAATGCAGTTACTACACAAGTGAATTATTTTACTTATTTTCCATATATTATAGCTGAATAGCAGTTCACTATAGTTATGGTTGAAAATTGCTTACTATATAAGATAGGGCTATTCTACACTCTCTACTTGCTGACTCAAATGCTTTAGAATTATAATGCTTCAAGGTGGTGGCCGAAATATTGGGTAATTTGGAAAACAGGTTCTTAAGACACAAGTCAGCTCCCCCCTCAAATGACTTTGTATCACCTTTTTCTAACGTTTTTTTCACAAATTCAGAACTTTAATGATGGTAAATGACATGCATTTTCCTTATACTGGAAGAAATACTATGAAATAGTTGAGGTGAACATTTAGAACCAAGGCATGAGGAAATGATGCATAAAGTGAAATATACCTTTAAGTTACCCTAGGAACTATTCAACTGAGGTTTACAACTTTTCAAAGTGGCAGAGCACATCCTGATGATGTATGCTGGGTAACATGAAGTCACTGTCTATGCATATCGGTTTTCTGGGAGTATTGTGCACACACCTTGCTCTTAGCCTGATTCCAGAAAAGTTTTGTCCGAAATTCAAATTTATGACTTTGGTATAGTATTTTGAACACGTCATTTACCTTAGAACTATTGTAATGAACATTAATTAGTTATGGAGAAGGTAAAAAAATGCAGCCATGCGTTTTGCATGACTGAACTGAGTCTGGCTAATAGAAAGAAAACACCAAGTCCTTTGGTTAAGTTATCTGATAAACTCGAGCTCCCCTCCTCACACAAACTGCTTGGCTTTTGTTAGTTCTTTAACAGCTTGATGTCGGAACTCAGATACAGAGAATGAGGAACAGAGTAAAAGAATTCAAGAATAATATGTGACAAAGCAGAAAGAGGCCTGAAGTGTTACAGCTCCTTTTGCAAAGAATATGTGTAGGCCCTACAGTGTGATGGCTCAGGCAGTTCCAGGTAACAATTTCTTCTTGTTGTGAACATTCACTGTATTTTTGCAAATTCAGCAATTGAAGAGTTGATAAAAAATGGAATCAACCTGTAGCTTTTCTTCATCATTTCTTGATGAATAAAAGATCACCCTTAAAAAGACAGCCAGTCTAAAGGAATTTACAGGTGTGAACACATAGCCAACAAGTGCATGAGAAGTCGAGCACTGAGTTGTGTATGACCTTCCTGCCTTTTATGGCAATGGCATCCGTCTTCAGATTTCCTCCTCAGAGCTAACCTACCACTTTAACGATATTATTAAGATGAAAGGGACAATGAAGGTTTGCTGATTCCAGAACTCAAGATGCAATACATCATTACACAGCTGTGGCACATAATACAGAGATGTCATGACCACTAGAGGCCTAGCAGAGATACAGAAATCAGAGATCAGGGTGATGAGACAGGCATCCTTGGTACACTCCATATTCCCTCCAAACAGGATGTGGGAGGTGCTGCACCTCCCGCTTTAAGGTCTGAACATAGCTGAGTGTGACGGGTTGACCCTGGCTGGACGCCAGGTACCCACCAAAGCCGCTCTCTCACTCCCCCTCCTTAATTAAACA
>JAVKLA010000039.1:19594785-19619421 GCA_034782735.1 Sagittarius serpentarius | reverse complement strand
CTCATACTGAACTGAAAACACAGCGCTGTACCAGCTACTAGGAAGACAATTAACTCTATCCCAGCCGAAAACAGGACGACGACCCAAGACAGATTTGCAAGAGTTGCTTGCTGCTTTTGTTGTCACCACTTGAAAAAATAAAATATTACGATAATTGTGGTGTGATTAAAAATAAAAATGTGAATGATTCAAGCAGCGTCTTAGTCGTATGACAGTAAAAACATTACTGAGTACTTTTGCATTCCCAGTATTCTAATCTGAAATTTCTAGACCAGATTCTTAGCTACTATGTACTAATATTGAGCTCCATAAAGATTCACCATTTTATATCATCTAAGAATTTGGAGAAAGAATCCTTCTTCAAGACAGCATAAGATCTCACAGGATTTTACTTCCTTTTAATTTCTACAGGAAAATCCCTTATTGATATGATCATCTGCTGCCTTTAGAGCAATTGTATGAGTAAATGACAATTATCTGTCAACGTCTGCACATTATTTAGATAATGACAATTGCAGTATTCCAGTCAAGGGGCAGTAATCCAACTGTATTATATAACCCCTCATTTAACTATTCTACCTGTTTTTGCCAAACAACTAATAGGATCATTAAATTGCACACTGCAGAGCAAAATGTTAATTATTACAGAACAAAGGGATGAATTTCTCTGCCTTAGCACTTCTAAGCAATGAGAGGAGAGGGGGTAAAAAAGCATCTGTCATCCTGTTTTACTGAAACAAACACTTGATAGTGCTGTTCATTTCCAACAGTTGCTTAAAAAAATAAAGGAGCATGTTCTCATGACTAAATTACATCTGAAAAATTTATTATGGAAAGAATTTAAGACCCAACCTTGTATCTGTAATCATATTGTTTAGTTTCCTATACTGCAAAAAATGGTACGAAAATAGCACTGCAACTAAATCTCATAATGCATGTGGCAAATAAGCAGTAACAATTTGGTATTTTTAATGAATGCATTGTATTCCATAGCACGTTCATGTAATTAAAAAAAAAAACACCACCACAAAGCTCAAATCATATCCTGATATTTAAAATTTCTGACCAGGTATTGCTAGCTGACCCTCCTCTGAGCAGGAGGTTGGACTAGAGGACCTCTGGAGATCTGTTAGCAAAAAAATATTTCTACTAAGAAGCAATATAATACTAAATGAATTTATGACTGAGCAGAAAAATAGAATAAAATTCTAATGACTAATTCCCAGAGAATGAAGTGACCAAAAGAAATAGAATTAACATAGCGCAATGCATTAGGACTACAGCAACTTTATAACCATTACACCGAGAAATGTTCGTTTACAGGTTCCACAGCACTACAGTAGAACTGCGACTCTGTACTTGAGCGACCTTGTGAAAGAGGATGACAATTTCTAAAGGTGTTTAAAATAATGGCAACTGATAACATTTATAAATCATTATGATGATTTATAATGATATTTTAAAATTATTTATTATGACATTCTATGACTATTTAAGTGTGTTCATGTTTATCTTGAGTTCAAGTACTGAAAAGCTGCCTTGGTTTCTCTGTAGACACTCAATCGGCTAAACGAATTTAACAGCAACTATTTTAAATTATTCATTTGGCTTTAATCTTTCATTACTTTGGAGAATAAACCAGAAATAGAAGGCTTCAACTTACGATGATCCTCTAAATGATACACAACATGAATTAACACCACTGGCAACAAAACCTTTTTCTCTACCTTGAGAGGACAAAGAATCAGCAGCTCAGCTCATCAGAGAAACATGAAGAAATTAGACTAAAAGGTGTTGTGTTAAAAGGAACATAGCAACTGAAAGTTCAGACCAGATATTATCAGCTTTGAGAATGGCATAATTGGAAAAGAGATGTCAAAGTACAAATGTATCAAAACCCTGTTGGTACTAGAAAACTCCAGGTGAAGTTTATCTCACCAGAGAACGTAGTATATTCAACACTTGCACCATGGAAAATGTATTGCATCTACTGGCTGATTGCACTGAAGCTTATCAGAGACTTAAAATCTATAATTGCGAGTCAGTAGCATTCATTACCCTGTTTTTGATAAAATCTCACCCCAGCTCTATTAACTAACAAATAACAGAACAGTGACATTAGCAAAACGAAGACTTTTTAAAATAAATCACCATTTGTCCCTGCCAGTACTACAGATAGTTTTTTGCTTAGGTCTGGTATTTTCTGCTAAAAATGTACAGTTGTCCCTGCTGACTTCCAGTGCAACAGTCATACTTGCGTGGACCAACTCTCAGCTCTTTCATTGAGAGCGCTGGGCAGCTCTCACCACAAAAACACTTCACATCCGTCACAGCACCAGGGGCCAAGCAGCCATCCTCAAACACACCCACAACATGAAGGACAGAATCATCCACAGAAAAGTCAAAGAATTCAAAAATCTGTCATGCCTGATGAGTTCTATGAAAATACATTCTTCAAATTTTGTGTCTGTAGGTGTGAACATCAGAGACGTAGAAACTTCACAATGTTGTTTGGATACTCTGCTGAACACATTCAGGTGTGAAACTAGTACTGTGTTGTGAGATGAAACTAATAAAGAGAAAGGCTGCCTGTCTGAAAAGAAAAGTCGGGACCGTTCTACTTTTGCTCAGTCTTTCAATATGATTTACATCTAAGAGTATCTATTAAAAACCCTGTTGCTTTTCTCTTTGATCTAAAGGTGTCAAAGAAGCATTCATTATGACACACTGCTTATTATTTCAAAAATCTGAATTTCCTTTGAATGGAAAATCAGAATGACATCTTTTTTTAATGTATGACAAAAATGCTGTATATTAGGAATTAAAGAGATCAAGACAATTGACAGTAAGACTACAAAGGACTGGTAAAACAACAGAATGAATGAAATGTATGAAAAGGAAAAAAATACTCACCCTTCTGCCTGAACAAGTGTGGCAGACAATACAGTAGGGAAGAGGAGAATAAGCCAAAACACAATAAAAAAGTGACTGCACTACTAAAGAATGAAAAACTTCGTGGGTATCAATTAATGGAGTAGGATCATTATCCAAAACCAAATCCCAGTATTTATCTTACTTGTAGGAGCCTAGAGAACAAAAGATACCTGAACATACCCAGCGATCAACAGAGTAAGTTCCTGTAGAACTAGATTATGGGACTGAGTGAAGGTTTATTGATGTAACTGAATGAAGAATGGAACGCGAGTACACAGACATCACCATCACTTGCAAATATGCAGCGGAGAGGACACATCATTATAAGCCATGATAGCTTATGAGGCTTAACTATTAAAACTTAAGAACACTCATTAGACTAAGTTTTAAACAAAAAGCTTAAACTACAGCTCATAAAATACCATCAAAACCAGCTTAAAATTCTTCACTGACATCCTTCAATGTCCAGCAGGTTTTTCCTTAAATGACTCAAAAGTTTAAATTCCATTAAGACTCGCTGGAGGAATGTCACTGGAGAAAGGTCGCCATCTCAAAAGCCTGTTTCTAACCCACTAAAATTAGTGCAATTCTGTCACCAGTGCCACCTAGAAACAAGAACAAGCACTGAAGGCAACACGTTCTTCATGGTGCCTTGCATATATATCCTTACATAGGGTCCAGTACTGAGATGATGACAATGAGGATTTGAATATTGAGGTGTTCACACCACCCCAGTCACTCAGCGGAGTAAATGTGGCGTATTTTAAGCATTCCTTCAGTTGGAAAAAAAACAAACCCAAACCCCAGGAATTCACCTTCCTAAACTGGAGCTGACTTAGTCTGGAAGGTGGAGGGGGAAGACAAGTAAAAATAGCCCAGTGCAAACTTTTTTTATCGTTCTCATATTTTTCTATTTGTATATACAACTATTAAAGATGAGTCCACTTGAAAATGTGTCTTCATTCCATTGCCATGGCTGCTTGACATAAATGACAGGTACGTCTGTCTTCCGCTCATCCTTCCGCCTCTCACGCGGTACACATGCTGCCTGTCCTCTACTGCTGCTCAGTCATTTGAAATGTGACCTAAAATTGAACAACCTTCTTTGAAAGAAGCCTCCCCTAAAGCACACTCACTTAAGTATAAGGAAGATACATTTTTCTTTCATTACATCCAGGCCTGGCTAGTTCACCTACAAACTAATAACCATTCTTTCCCATGGCAAAATAAATAAACCTGGAGATACCAGGCAGAACATTCCCAGAATAATTGAAGATTTTTTTCCCTTTTGAACATTTGTCAACAAGCAGGATTATTGAACAAAATAAATTTCCTTGACAGAATGATTTCAGCTTTTGAGAAAATGTATTCTGTCAACAAGACAGAGTAAGGACTTGACAAAATAATACGTCTGAAGCACTGAAGTGTTTTTGAGTTTTCTTCTCAAGCATAACAATGGAGGGGGTTGCGCACAAAGTCAAAACTAACTCTTTCGACATTATATGCATCTTTTCTCCTCAGGTGTCAAAGACAAGGTCTGGCAACCTCTCTAATGTCTTCATATAATGAGCTACGGTCAGAAATGAATGTCATTTACAAAGACTGACCTCAGGACCCTTAGAGAAAGTCCTTTCTAAGCCAAACAATTAGCAAAGAACTAAGCAGCAAAACCAAAGGACAGCAACAGCCACAGTATACAAAAATTATACCCAAAACAAAGCAGAAATATCTGAACATTGCCCAGGAAGAGTCTTTAGGCTGGGAAAGTTAGAGTTAAGCCCTTGTCCTAAAACTTGTCTGGAGTTAGTGGCACTCTTGTCTTATCCACAACTCCGTGCTCTGCATCAGAAATCCTGCTCCTGGAAAAATCTGGTAAGCTTTTACATCCATCATGAAATTTCTACTAAAGCTGAATTGCCTTTTATGAAAATATTGGCTGGAAAAGCTATGGGGGAAGAGGGAGAAAGGGGAAGACTCCAAGCACAGGTTTCTAGTCTTACTGGTTTTTACTGATTTCAGCTTCTCAGTACGGGAAGTCTGGCAGTAAGAACATCTAGCACAAACTTTTAAATCAAAGCTGAGATTTCAATACTTCATTCTTGTCCTCACTATCAGATCAATAGTGGATGCTGATAATTTATAGATACCGATATAAAAGTGCACTGATAGAATCAGCACTGGAGAGAAGCTAATAAAGAGGTGGGGAAAAAAAAGGAAGAACATTATTTACAATATGCTTTGCCTGCACTGGAACGCAGTCACCATCAACATTTTTCATTGGGATTTGTGCTGCTGGATATACTCTTATTTCCTCATGAATTCCAGTGAGGGGAGAAAAAGAATAAATAAATAAAAATCAAAAAGCAGGCATTACATCTGTCAGCTGTGAACAGGACGTCCTTTGTTTTCCTACTATCTTTATAAATAACCTTCCAGGAAATTACCTTTCATGACTGAATTACCCAAAATAATTTTGCTACTTAATGTGGAAGTTCATCACGTTTATTTGTGGTGCTACAATGACCAACAACATATTTTAAGAGCCTCTCTCTTGACTATCAGTTACTTGTCAAAGGTTATTGATTTCTCTGCTTCTACCCTGGTTTTGATGTTAACTATGCATTTCCTACTGGTCACATGTAAACCTGGCTTTAGATTTTGTTTAAGGTCTGACGTTTTTTGGCAAGTTCTGTACTTACTAATGAAACAGTCAAAAGCAAAATGAAATATGCCTTTCCAGAGATAATCTGGCTGTGGTGCAAGGTCCATTTATGGAGTCCTCAGTGCATTTTTCATGTCTTTTGTTCTGCTGATCAAATAATAAAATGATGACAGGAACACGTGGCATCAAAATCCAGGTATGGCGTGTTTTACCACTGGGGAACAAACTCTTGATATTAAGTTTTGCTTTCAGCAATCTTAGCAAAGCCTACTGCTTGATAAAGTAAGTACCGTTGACACCATTTTCAAAGTTAGGCACTGGCGTAAGTGTCTCAACTTCAACAGCTGACTACAATGAAATTAGAAGTCTGTCTTTTCGGAGCAAATCCATGATAGACTTAAGAATTCTCCAATGCAGCTTGTGTTAAAAAAAAAGTTGATAGCAGTAAAAGAAGGCCTGACAATATCTTAATACTGGGAAATTGATGTGAGATGTATCAAGCTATATTTTCATAATTGCATATATGATACACTGGAGTAAATTCAGTATGTGCAACTTGAATGCTTGGCTATATGAAGAGCTAGTGACTGTGCAGTAACTACTGTTGTGGAGTAATTAAACAATTAATGTATTCTGTATACTAAATCAATTTGCTTTTTCTTGTTTTCCCTCTTTAGTTGTCTTTCTTACAGGGTCACATGTAAATGGTGCATGTGTGCACACATATGAGGTTCACGGTTTTCAGTGTTACTTGTGAGAAACTCTACGCATGGGGTTCTTTTTTGTTCTGCTTTCCGTTTTCCCTTGTTCTGCTGGAGTAACTGGACCAAAACCAATGCTAGAACAAGAATGTTGCACCAGTGGTCACAGAGGTAAAAAGTCATGGTCGGCATATCATATAAATAAAATGTAAACAACTTCCTGGAATTACATCTTCTATATTGGATTTTCTTATAAGAACATGTTGTAGTTAAGGTTGCTTTGATGACAAAGTGTTCAATAATAACATGCATTTTCTGTTGAAAGTCTAATAAACCTTTATGTCTCAAGTTTCTGTGTTCCCATATGGCATACTGAAAATTCTGCTCATACATCTGGAAGAACATTAAGTCAAACATCTCTAACACCCACATTTCAACACAAATAGAATGTGAGTAGAGAAAACTTACATTACCAGCACTGAATGACTGAAACGGTCAAAATGCAAGAAAAACAGAGTCAAAATAATATAGCCAAAAAAAAAAAATTGGTGAGGAAAAACTTCAACAGTTCACCAAGCTATTTTTCAGACACTTGAACGCCTCACTAAGCAGAAGAAAAAGACTAGAGGGTGTGGGGGTGGTGTGAAGCCACCAACAAATTAGAAACCAGAAAACAACTGGTCTTTACTGAAGACAACACTTTTGGTCCGATTTCTGCTCTATAGTTTGAAAAAGATCCTTCACGCTCAACTCTTAAAAGCAAATCCAATTCAGCTTTCCAATGTGAGACAAAATACTACTTCCACTTGAACAGAAATCTTAATTACTGAAGATGCTGCAAGTTCTCAAAAACCATGGTGTGCAAATATATGTAAATAAATACATACATACACGCTCACCAACCTACATACAAAATAAGTGTATCTATGGAATATGTGTTTGAGTGTGTATGTACATATACACACACACAGAGCCCCCTAAAGCAAACATGTATTTGTATCTTTGAAAGAACAAGTATAGACAGATAAATGATGTATATCCAGAAACGCCTTTTTCATGACTTTATAATTCTTCCTGAAGTTTAACATTCTGCATCCACTTACTTAAAGGAAAAAGACCTGCTGAACTGTGAATTCAGTAAAAGCATGTTACATACTACTCTTGCATACAGGATGTGACATCTGAACAAAAATTAAAATATTTTTAAGAATATTTATAACTTTTCAGGGAAATATTTTGAAGCTTGTTAAAATATTAAAGAAATAAATGCCACAGTGGAGCACTAGACTCCTGTGCCAATTTTCTGTGTTTGTAGATTTCCCTTGAGGTCCTGTAAGTGGCACTTTGGCAGCCTATGTTCTTAAAGCCCCCAGGATCCTAGAATTTAAGATCAGAAGATCATTTAAAGAACAGCAGGTGCTGGAAGCTTTTAATATATAAGATGCTGGAGACATTTAAAGAAAAAAACACCAAAAAACTAGCTGCTTTTCACCCTATCCAGCTATGTATCTCATGAATCCCATAAGCAGGTTAATCTTTGACACAGCCTTGAGCTACTTTATCGTAAGAAGTTAAGCAGAGAATGGTGTACAACCTGCCACCTACTAGTCTGGGATGTAGAGTGGTTTGAACTACAGCAAGCTACAGCACACATTAGGATTTCTATTAAAAATAAATAAGGGCTTCTCACCATTTTTCTCCTTAAGAGGGAACAACAAAGGATACAGACACAAAAGTGAATATTAATCTTCCAGTTTAGCTTTATACTAGAGTATGCCACAGAGCAAGGGAAATAACAAGAGCTAGTGCAATCAAGTAAGTTTATACCGGCACATGGGTGGCTTCTTATCATTCACATTAAAGGATGCACCTTACCAGATCCGACCATCGGTCTGCGTGTGATCCTCCCTAGGAGGCTGACATCGCCATATAATATACATCTAACCAATTGTGTGCTTTCACACAGAAGCCCTTTGAAAAGTCCATTCTGACTGACTTAACGCTTCTAGCTATACTTTCCACAGTCTGAACACATAGCGTGGCACTTCTGAGTCTCCTTCTATTTGCTTTCAATTTACTTCCTTTTGTAATCATAGCACGTCCCTTTGTTTTCAAACTACAGGACAAAACTTCCCCCCGGCACGGCACCCATTAAAAAAAAACCAAAACACAGAACAGAAAACCCCTCTGAATATCATCAATTTAAAAAAAAAAAAAAAACCAAACCAAAAAAGAACCAAAAACAAAGCCAAGCAAAAACCAGAGTAATTGGAAATCTGATGCCACAAAACAAAAACAGCTTATCAGTTACCTATGAAAGTCTTAACAGACACACTCCAGATGGACCGAATTATTTTACATAAAGCATTCTCTCCATACCTTCGCCCTGCAGGGCAGGCAAAACCATGTATCAATAAATAAATAAGGTACAATTTCTCCAATGTGTACAACAATCCCTATGCTAACAGTAATTGTTTAACGTACTTTTTACTTTAGGCCAACATTTTGTAGTATCTATTACATGTCTATGCTGCAGAGACAGATAACACCTAATGAGGATGAGTAGATCCAAAGGAGTGTTTTTCATTACCTGTAAGGAATAAAATAACTAACAGAACAGTAAATAATAAAAATGCTCTCCAATAAAAGAGTGTTTCTCTGAGGTGCTACGAACATGCAACTCAAAGCAGAGGAAAATAGGACATTGATTCAAAAAAGGAAAACAGTTACCTGTCCTGGATTATACAAAATCTATAACTTTATGTTTCCAAAATCACTACATATAGGAGACATAAATCCTTTTCTTTTACTCCAAGGAGAGAAACACTTGGATGCAAAGATCCTCTCCACAGTCTCAGGGTGACATCCAAAGAAACCTGTCACTCTTTTGATAATACCTCTTCCTCCAGAAGAGAAATTTTTTTCCTCCAGAAGTTGGGAAAACACCTGAGCACTAAAATCATCTGAACTGACTTTAAAAAATTATTATTATTTTAGAAAGTCTACAGAATATGAAGAAAATATATTTCATTTCTGTCTTTCTGTTTGACAGCTTTTTTGAGCTGGCTATCTGCATTAGTTCTGCATGCCTCCCAGCTGACAAGTTCTATTTGCTGAGCAGATAATTGTAGCTGTTTTATTTTCCCAGTAACACACTATCACAAAACTCAAGAGCGTTCAGTTTACTTTAGATACGTTCTTCAATATACAGAGGGCAGTGAATAATAGTGAAAACTGTTTTGCCTGACAAGCAAAGCATGAATGTGTCACATCAAATACTTTGTCTTGCTCAGTGTTCCTTCAGAACAGATAGCATTTAGCTTTCATATTTTACAAAAAAGACTTGTAAAGATAGCTGTGAATAGGCTGTATTTCAGGTACAACTTTTTAAAAAGTTTTCTTCAAGTTTTTCAAACTTTATCTCGTAAGTCTCCAAATCTATAATAAAATAGATAAACATTATAAACTGCAACTTTTAAATAAAGAAAAGGAATTTGAAACTTCAAGGCATTATATTATACCACAAGCAGGTTATGGTTTCCTGGTCATAAACATCATCCCTTTACAAATACAGCTGTATTTTAAATGGCTATTTCAATATCAATATCCCTGGGGATGAATTTTAATTACTTTCTGTTTAAGTTATATTGCTTTCCAGAAGATTTGACTGTTTTGCCACGTAACTTAAAAGGAGAGCACCTATGAGAAATTCACAGTCTAGATTTTATTCAGATAAACAGCCAGCTAGGGAGTTATTCAGTCACCAATTTTCAGAACTGAGGTCTAGAAGTATTTTGAGTGCTGTTCCACAGTCACTAAGCTAACTTAAAGCCAGGCTTACTACAGACATTTCCCTTGCCCTTTCTTCAGGCATTTCAGAGCCTTTGCTTGTGCCCTACTGGTATCTGTACAAGTCCAGATAAACCATTTCAGGAAGTTAAATTAGCTCCAAAATGGTATCTTTTTCCATAGGGTTAGTTTTCAGATAATCAGCTTCCCGAGCCCTCTTACCACACAATGGCATAAATGCCAGTGCAGCGCAAGGTAGGAACTCACAGTTGGCAGCAGATGGGAGGAGTGGACCCTGCAAACTAGATTTAGATCAGTTTACATTTTCATTTATAACAAAATCTGATTATATGATTTCCCATCAGACTGTGAAGTGAAAGCTCATTTTTTTAAGTGTTTTGAAACTTATTGTGGAAGTATTTAAGTTCAAACAGAAAACTGTCTATATTTGCAGAGTACTGAAAAAAGTCAGTCTCCTGTTTGCTTCTGGTATTGCCTGAGGACCATGACAGAAATACGCCAGTTTTGGGGCAGGAAGGGTGCAGATTCTATTATCTCAAGGTAGTTCAATTGTGCAATTTAAGATACAGTAGGGGAAAAATAGAAAAAAAATTACACACCAGCACACACACAAACTAAAACATCATGGGTTTGTCCATCAGAACGGGAGAACGGGAATACAATCAATACTGCATCTGAAAAAGTTACACTACTTCAGAGAATGGATTTGAAGATAGTCTTCAATTTGGGCAGCTCATTATAGTGCTCAGTTCTAATGAGGTATAAAGCAGTTCTTCTTCCTTCACTTTTGGTGAAGCACTTCACGTGTGCTATATAATCAACACTGGCAGGGATGGCAAGGGCATATTCTAGATATTCAAATACTAGAATTAAAAAAGAATCTTTAAAAGATGGAGCTGCAAATGTGGGGGGACATTAAAAATTACAATGGCTTGTCACTTAAATGTGGAAATCAGTAATTATTTAATAACAATTCCATACTCATGGGAATGCAAGTCCTGACCAAAATGCTATATCTCACAATTTCTTAGAGAGAGAGAGAGGATCTGAGCTGTGGGCACTTACTGTGGAGAGAAAAGTAAGAGGCACTACAAGAATCAGAAAAAACTGCTGTACATAAATGGTTAGGGCAAAGAAACAAAACACCTACTTCTGGCTAAACTACATCTCACTAACCTGAGCTACTAAGTCTACCACAACACTAAAGATGCTGCCTGAAGCAGCACACTGCAGATAAAAACACTTGATTTACCAGTGTACTCACCTACTTTACACTAGTTCTATTCCAGCACAACTTGAAGAATCAATAGGTATGACTCACTGCTGTCTGACTTCCATTTTGCCCTAGGGTAATTTTATTTGCTAAAATGATGCGACAGCATCATTATAACACAAATAAGATTCATTATGTATAAGCATTTAGGCTTACAACTCCCCCTCTTTCTAAAATCAATGGCAAAATTCATCCACATCCTTCTGTCAAATACTGTTCCACTCAAACTCAGAATTCAATTTAAAAGAAATACCTTTTAAGTCTGTATTTTGTTATTTTTTTCTTTGTTAATCAATCATTTACACACCAGTGCTATGCCTTTATTATTCCATTAGTTCATCTCCACTGATTAGCAAAGAAAAGTTCCTCTTTAGCTGTAAAGAATAATTTTTGGCATTTATTTTGCAAAACTTTTAATATACAGTTTAGATTTTATTTTTATTAAAATCAAACCTATCATGAATTAGCACACCAAATTCGACATATTACTAGTTTAACACTTTAAGGCTGAATCTTGAAATGACTAAAATACACATACAGGCAGCAGTAGACATGCATGTTTATCGCCTGCATATTGGATAGGTCATGAGCCTTCTAAAAAAGTGTATAGAGATGCATTCAGGAATAGAACTTTAAAAAAACAAAAAAACATTGAGTAAACAGTGCCATACTATGCATACACACATGCATAAGCACATATGACAACAGAAACCTTCCTTTTATTACCTTTTTTTACCTTTTAAATACTTATTATAACTTTTCTTTTTGTCTGTTAAGGCAGGAGTGAAATAATTACAGTGGCTATCACAATATTTGCAGAAGCCAAAAGGAATAAAAAGCCTACCTTAAGGGCAACAAATACAGGGTTAAGATCATGTTGATTCTCTCCCTTTCTGTGTCTCTCCTCCCATTCTTTGCAAAGCGGGCTACTCCTAGTGCAGTTAGAAGCTAATGAATTAAGACAGTGAATTTTATAGAAGTGTCTTCTTTCCAGGAAAAAAAATATTTATCTGAATGCTAGAAATTAACAGGCGAAACAGTTGAAGGCACAACATATCAGGGAAAAACTCCAAGCATTTATTCAGTCTTTCAGGATCCTTTTTTCACTGCTTGAGTTTCCTCCTCTAGGTTGCTTCTTTTTGTCTAAGAAGTTGGGTATCATTGCATATCCAAACAAGATGACTTCTTTCTCCTTACTGAGACTTTTTGTCAGGCCAATAATATCTTTTATGTTTACTACATCTTCATTTTTTAATATGTAAACTGCATTAACTGGGAGGAAAATGGACTAAGATTCTGGAATATCAATGAGATTTTTAAGAACTGTATCTTCACATTTAGCAGGGTAAATGGTATTTTTAATGAGCTAACACCTTGAATAAGGACCACTACAAGGCAGAAATGGAACAGAAATGGAGATGATGAAAGCCTGCGGGGAACTGACAGTTACCTGGAACTTCTGTGAAACAAAAGTAATTTCCCTGAGGAAGGGAAAGATGCAAAACTACTTAATTTTTAATCTTATTTTTAATATTTAAAAATCAGACTGTCTCAGTCACTTCTAATGAGAAGAGGCTTAATACAATGTAAGTACAATATTAGCTTAAGACAACAAACTTTGTCAGTTAAATGCTCTTAACTAGTCTATATTTATTCTCTTTACATGCAACAAGCCAAGTATAAAGAAAAAAGATGACCTTTCCAAGTAACTAAGATAGTACCCTTTAATTGCAGAGACATATACAAAATTACAGGCATGTTTTTGTAAACTACTGTGTATATTTTAATTGATAAAACTAGCATTTACTGCTTTTAAAAAATACAGTAATATACATAAGCAATAAAATATACTTACACAGATAGAACTACCATACTACTGCAGCAAAATGAACTTACAAACTAGAACTCCGCACAACTGGAGAGGGACTCTGCCCAACTTTGACAATGGTAGAGACAGAAAAGGACTTTTTTCTCCCTCCTCCACAGTTGTGTAAAAGGCCAGTATTATTACAAGCACTAGAGTACCCAAGGGGGATGAGATAAAAGGAACTACAATCACACTTTTAGCCCTACCCATTTTCTGAGACCAGAGGAAACTCTACGGAGCTATTTTCCAAACTATTTCTATGAATACTACTGTATTAGATGCTCCCAGTCTTTTCACAGTGTAAGAGAAAGCAAGCAGAGGTATGTGGGCACAGAGATGGGCACCAGTTTGTGCAACACATTGCACCCATTTCAGCAAACACAAGAAACTCAGCTGCTATTCAAAGGACAAGACTGTACTAGAAGAACTGTAGAACTTTGAAAACCATTTTATTAAGAACATTCAGACAGCCATAGCAGAAATAAATCTACTAGTACACATGCAAAAAAGTGACACAATTACATTATTAAGTATCCGTAATTATTATTCAGAAGCAGCCTTTCTAAAGTTAAAATTTCAGTCAAAGTTCTCTTTCTTCTTTGGCTGTCAGCTTGGAAATATATTTAAAATTTCTTTGCATTTATCTGGTGCTTGAAGAGCTGAACATACAAATATTTGTTTTAAAGATGATGCGTATTAATAGATAAATTAACTTAAACCAACAAACACTAGAATGGTAGGCCAGCTTTGAATTAAAGAAATACCATAAATAATCATCAGGATAGAGAGTGAGGGCCACGTACTTTCGTAGTAGTGTGACTAAAACTTCCAAGACAGAAATACTGCGTTGCAATTAAAGGGCATTTCAGAGTATGGTCACACTTGCTTTAGACTCACATGTTAAATTCACAGTTTATCCAGGAAAAGTCTCTTGCAAACCAAATGTCAAACAAAAACACTGGAGAAAGACCAGAATTCCCTTTTTTCACTGTGTGAATTGAGAACGGAGTCTGTGATTTAAAGATGTCTTGCTTGCATGATGGTTTCACAGGTTAACATGACATCTATGGTGCTTAGAAAACTCATGCCTCCTACATAAAAAAGTACCACAGTAAAACTATAAACTTATTTGTTATATTCTTTTAGCCTCCATACAGAGTGTAATTGCTGTCATATAGAAATTCCGACATATTTCTGTTTCGCACACTCTCACAAGTTTTCAGGAATACAGTCAGCAGGTATAAACAGGGTCAGTTTCTGTTCATGTATCTGTCACACATTTCAACAGAAAGCTGACAGAGATTTTCCTTCAGACCTTTCTTAGGCACTTGAACACATGGCAGGGTCTATTATTTTAAGCTTCCTGCAAGATTTTGCTTACTATGTGAGTTAATTTAGTATGTTGGACACATCCAATACATAAGTAAAGCATCACCTGCATGAAGAGGAAGTCAATAGCATAGCCAATGAAAAATAGTATTTTTGAGAATCTAATTAATTTTAATTTACTTTGCAAATTATAAATTTGTCTAATTAATTCTAATTTACCCTGCAAATTATACGAAAAGCCAATACGTACTAGTTTTGTGCCTTCTGTCTTTGGTGGCTAAATATGGACATTGCCATTCCTCACTTGCCTATAGATATTCTAGACAGGAAAAAAAATACTTCCAGTAACATAGTCAAGATATGGAAACTAAAGCATTTCATATATGTTGATTTTGTTGACATTTAAGTATACTTCTATTTTAAATTCATATTCCTCTTCTACATTTTGAGATCATTTTCCCCAACACTTCCTAGAAAGTTATGATAAATAATTTCAGCTAATGATTTCAGAACAGAAATGAAAAATGTTTCATATCAAATTTATAGACTGGATACATGTCAATTCTTTTTGAAATAAAACATTTTCCTTACAATTTGCTGGAATTCTAGTATTTTCTTTTCCTGTAACAAATTCTAATTTTTTTAATTAATTATCATTGTCTCAAAAAAACCAAAACAAAACTGTTTTTGTCTAGCTCCACTTTGGAAATCAAACATCTTGGTGCACTACTGTCAGTAACAAATAGTTACTAGCTTAGTCTAAACATATGGTGAATTTAGTACAAAAGAAAAAGCAGAATCGTAAAAACAAGTTATTATTCTGACAACAGTGCAAAAGTGCTCTTTTTAATCTTTTTGATTCAAGCAAGACCTTTTTGTTTCTTCCCATTTAAGTAAAAACTTCATAGTAATTGTTTGCGTTGGAATTCAAAGGAATTCCAAAAATTCAGAACACAAACCAGGAAATAAATCTTTTACTTCTTCTCTTCGTTTATGCAATGTAATGCAATACCATTCACCATCATAAATGGGGGAAAAAAAAAACAAACAAAAAACGGCACTGACCCAATCTAGTCATTGGCGGCATTCCTCATGTTTGCAACTCAAGTATTGCTATGAACTATGACTTTTTTTTTTTTAAAGTGAACAGTGGGAGATGAGCTATGTCACAAGCTGACAAGACTGAGTAAAGGAATGATTCTTTTCTATTTTATTAAGGTATATAAATATAACTTGAGTGCAGTCTTGCACTATACCAAGCAACTTCAACATCTACTATGAGGAATCCTACCACTGAAAGCAATAGCAGCAGAAAGCACTTCTTGACTGCCGTAAGCGCTTCACATTTCACAGTAACTGAGCCCCAAAACATACTGCTGTGGTGAGATGGGAGTTTCAGGAAAACACATACCCAAAATGGCAACACAATACTGCACAGCCAATTCTCTATTAAATCTCAAAGACCAAAACAAATGGACATTGCTGAAATGCTATCAAACCAAACTTAGTCTACTGAACCACAAATGGAAATTACAACGTTTAGAAAATTGTATTTTCAAAAAATAGAATGGAAATAATTTTCAGACAATGGGTTTTGCTTTTTTGGATATTCATAAAAATTCTGGCAGCATAACTTTCAAGCAGCTTTGTAAGCTTTACACAATGTTTTATCTCACCTTACTAATAAATCCTTGTAAAGTAGACAGTAAAAACCTCAACACTAACCATTACCAAAGTGTGAAAATGAACCCTTATAGTTTTCAGTATTTCTAGTTTAGATTGGGCAGGACTTCTGACAAAACAATGATTTTCTCTGCCGAAAGAAGATTATTATACTGTCACGTATGTGAAATCGCTTATAAGCCAAGAAAAATGCAGTTTCAAGCAACAGCAGAACAATGGCCCCAAAGGTCTAACTGTCCTAAGCCTCACCCCTCAAATAAAAAAAAATAAACTGAATACTGTATCATATACAAATAACATGGGAGAAAGTGGCTTTCCCACCCTTGGGGAATGTGTATTCATATTTGCAGCCCTAAATGTGGAGAACCTCCATTCACATTAATATCGTTTCTACAAAAGACTTTCTGTAAGTGTAGCAAAACGGAGATAAGCTGTTGCGAAGAACATGGGATCTGTGCTTTGTTTTCTTTCTCTTAGGCCGCACTTTGTCACTGACTTCTGGAATCAAAGGGAAGATTAGCAACATCTAGAAGGGCATGTACAAAGTAAGCCAGTCTGAGAGCCAAGAACTGGGTCATCTGCTGTCAGCTGTGAAAACTGCTACACGTCACAGAAAGGAAGGGGAAAAAAGTATCGGTAAAGTATTTCCCTGGGTTTACAGCAGCTGACAAATTTGCCACACGGAAAAAAACTTGCTACTGGATTCTCACCAAAAGCAACATATAATCTGATTCAACTGCACCGAAGGTGCCAAATTCGGACTTCATTCAAATTTAAGATCACTATTTGTAAAAGATTTTTTTTCTTTTTTGTTTACTCTTAAAAGCTGGTTCTTCTGTATGGTTCTATCAGTAAGGTTTGTGAGATGCTGTGAGATACAAGAAAAGTTTTGCAGTAAATTGCCCCAAATCACATACATTAAGGGCTGGGCTGGAAAGTATTTTCAATCTTCCAGTATTCTTCTCATTTTCACGTATTCCCTCCTACAAGCGATGGCCTTAAAACGTATTGAAACTTCTCTTAAATGAACTAAGACACAAGTAGCAGCCAGTAAAGCAGAGATTAAAAACCCTGGGATGTTTCCAGTTGCTTGGTATCCATCAGACAGAACATAGAGCTTGAAACAAGAGCTGGTCAGCACTATTCTGACAAATTGTTTTATTGAAAATTGCTCTCTAAATGAAAAGTCAAAATTGCCCTCACAACATCTTGATTCTTCAAATGCCCGCTATTATTAAAAGTAGTTTTTCCAAGGAAAGCCTAGTCTAATTCAAAGCAATTAGATTTTATCCCAGACTACAAATACCCAGTAGAGGCATAGCAAAGGTACGCTGGCCAAGGCTGAGGATGTTAGGAGTTTCTAGTTCCCTGGACTATGTATTCCCCCAATGACTGAAGGAATCACTGATTTTTCTTAATGTCTTTTTGATTTTCCTAATTTTTTTTCATTTAAAAAAACCCACATTACTATGCTGTATTTAAAAAAAAAGTGATACGTTACTATTCCAGTAAGCCAACTGTAAATAAAAATCTTGCATTTTTATTCATGCACCAACTTTCAAGGGGGGGTGGAGGGTGGGGGTGGGAAGATCGATCAAATCAGAAAATTGTGCACTAACCCCTCGTGGTTTTTATATAACCAAACATACACAGTTCGCAACATGTTCAACAATCCACAAGACTTAGAGTTAAACAACAGACCTGGTATACGAATGACTCAAGCCTTTCTGTTTGTTTTGTGTCATGGAGGAGACTGAGAAAAAGAACTGAAAAACCTTTTAAAAAATCATTTTCCATTGTTTTTAGGGGTTAATTCTGTGCTAGCAAAGGAGAATGATGTGTTCAATAGCTTGGATGTCCTAACACATTCAGTTCATTTTGCATATTTTACTGCTGAAATGAAAATTACAACTTTTTGTTTGTGCTGTATCAGTTTAAAGCACCTACTAAGCACTTTCGGATTAATTACACTGTAAATTGATTTTTTCAGGCATAATTATTAACCCTTGAAAAGTCTTCTAATAATCAATTTATACTTCATTAAGCTGTCTGACATGCCCTCTAGTATTTCAGTAGAAACACTTTTTAAAAGTTACTTCCAACATGTATGGCTATCTCAACTTCTTGTTATTAGAAATCCATACTGTTTGGGGTTTTTTTTCCCCCAGACTGCATCACCCACATTTATAGGTCCCCTTCACCAACTGACTGGGGCCTATCAGCAATGATCTGCAGGTTCAAGGGATATTATATATATTCTACTGCCTAGCAATGTGCTAGGAAACAAGCAGCTATCAGATCCAGTACAGCAGCCCTGGGATTATAGCAGGTTTAGCCATGACAGCCAGTGCTCTTGCATAGCCCCTAGCACAAGAACGGCTAATGCTGAGGTGGTTCTTTAAGGCAGCCATCGTGAGTGAGAATATGTGACTTTGCATGTACTCAACTTTTAAACCAAATTTCTTTGGCTTTAATGACAAAATCCAGAGATTACAGTAAATACAAGCCTGCTATCCTTAATCTTTTAAGTCAACTATTATGTTATTCAGAAAACACTTTCAATGGAATTCAAACCAACCTTCAAATATAGTAAGTTCTGGTTGTAAACAGATCTGCTAGGTTCTTTGTTTGAATCTGCCTTTTTTTAAGATTAAACAGAAAATGCAATTTTCCACTATACAATACAAGGCATGGACTCCCATGAGAAAATGGGGGAGAAGACAAAGGCACCTTCTTTCAGTAACCTTGACATAGTTTGGCTTTTCTATTTTTACATAAAGTAACATTATTTTATCATTAATGATAAAATTGACTCTCAATTTTTTGAGAAACAAAATGGCTTTTAATGCTATTTATTGTTATTGATTCTTAAAACTCTCACAGTATGTTTCGCTGCAACACGGATTGAGATTTCTCAAAGGCTAGAAGGGTGCTATTTTACTAAGCTTCATGGTCGAGTCTGGGAGGTGCTAATGCAACAGTCTGAGCACAAGCAGTATCTTCTGCTAACTAGTGTTCATCACATGCTCTTTGTCCTGCAGCAGAGTAAAGAAGACCAGAACAGGGAATAAAAACGTGATGGTGACGCAAGACATAGTAGGCAAACTCTTCATAGGCTATGTAACACAGCTCTTGATTCTCATGATTTGTTACTTTTTGTGGTCCAGACAGATGTTGAACAAGATGATCATGGTTCAAGTCTTTCCACCTTGTACTACTTTAATCAAAGAGACTGTACTTCATCCAAGTCTTATATTGTATAATATATAGTGTATATAAATTGTGTACAACTATTAGAGCATGTATTAGTGTAACTAGCCATTGATAAATAACAAATTAGCTTGAAATTACATGCATGAGAAGAAGAGTGTTTCCTTATGACAAATACCAAGAAATGATTCAACTGAGGATAAAGTGTGGCAGTGATGTGACGGAGTCCAATTTTATCTGTGACCAAATAATGTCATCTCCCTCTCCATGCTGAACAAAAAAAATCTCCAAAGTGTCTATATTTTCTAGTATGATGTCCTTGGCTCTGCTGCATGCCTCATCTCAGAAGACTGCAGGGCAGCAGAGAGCATTGGATGCAACTAGAGTCTCTATAACAGAAAAAGGCTGCAGCAAAAGCAGGAGAGTGGAAACACTATTGACTGAATGCTGTATGTCCTCAGCACCCTGCACAGGAGCTGCCATCGATTACTAGAGCCTAAAGGCTGGAAAGGCTTTGTGACCTGACTTAATTTCCTGAGCCTCATGCATCCCACCCGCATGAAACCATTTTGTAGGAGGGAACTCGAATTCTACTTGCATGCATTTTCCCCGCAACGCACTGCATGTTTCAGACCGGGAAACATTACAAGCTTCTGTTACTCACACATTAAGCTACATTTAATGCAAACTATTCTGCGTTTGGAGAGAATGGGATCTATACTGATATGGTTCTTTCGCTCTGTATGAGCATGTACAGCATTTTTTACTTCTACATACACTGAAATGAGGAGCATACCTCACCACTTTGCACTTTAAGAGTTACCTGGTATTTTATCATCCGTACTTTTGATACTTGGAAAGGTAGGAAAAGGTTACAAAAGTCTTGTCAAAACACATTTGAAGAATTGTCATAGTGTTTTGTAAGAATGGCATCAGAAATGATGAGCAAATGGCTTTTCTGAAGATCATGAGAATCACTAAAACAGAACTAAATGCACTTGATAGTTATTACTACGCTTGTACTTATTAATTAGCCTGTGGAGTTCTGATTTTCACCACTAGGAGTTAGTATATGAGAGAAAAAAATGAAAGCACAATTTATTAACAGCAGTGAATGAAATCAGCCACGGCCCTGTCCCATTAGAAGCAGAGACATCTGGGCAACACTTTAATGAGTAACAGCAATAGATACCCTCACTGAAGGCCTTGTTGGCCTGAAGGAAAGCACACTGCCTTGCAGTTTATCAGCACGTTGGTTTCTGGTTGTGTATTATTGCGGAGAACAAAGAAACTGTTACTGAAGCAAAGGAAGAATTTCACCTACAAACAGAGCTCAAGTCACTTGGCAAATCCTTTCACAAGTGTCCTTCTTCCTTCCTGAAAAATTTCCCAAGGGCTTGACAAGCCCTGCATGTCAAAAGTTGCTCCTTCCTGCAGACTGGCAATAAGGAATGTCAGGGCTGCACACCCCCAAACCCCAGAGCTGCTAACTTCTACAGAAGCTTCCTAGCCCAGGCTGCTTGTTACACTCCCTTCACATGGCACATGGCACTCTAAATGGACTAGCAGCACAGCCATATTCAGGTTTTCCTCCTCACTTATCCCCAGTTTATTTCCCAGTGACACTGGGACACTCCTTCTGGTGATACTCCTATTGACATTTACTTCGAGTATCTCTTACCTTCTATTGCTGAGGTACTACATGTCCACTCCATCCAAATGCAGTGTCACTGTACTTCCCACCGCAGTTAAACACAAACAAAAAGAGCAATTTGGCCAAATTAATGTGTTCTCTTTTTGCAAATAATAGTGGCAAACAGAGCATCCCACATAATCTCTACAGAGCTTGATCAATGATTTTAAAATTGTAATATCGATGTCAAAATCTAACTATAAGGATATAATTTTAAGAGCTGAAGTAGCCACAGTATCCAAGTTATTTGTATAAACCAGTAAATTATACCCTTCTACACCCATATAACACTTCACTTTTTCAAGAGTCAAATGGCAAATTCATTGTAGAGTCCTATATATTCAGTTATTGGTGTAATTTTATTAAGAGGAATAAAATAATCAAAATAGCACGCATTTAATTTCATCTGTCAGACTGAGCTCACAGTTCAAAAAGTAAATTTATTATGGCTTTCCAACTGTTTTACTTCATACTTTTAATTTGCAAACTTCACATTGAAGTTTTGTGGCAGCCATCTACTGATTAGTGTTGTCCTATATAAATTGTACATGCTACAAACCTTTGGCAAAAGTGATATTCATAATAACTTACCAGCTCTCTCTTCATAGAGAACTTCTACACACTGGTCTCCAGAAAGAGCCTGTTTGCAGGTTAAGATTCATCTCACAAATAACAGCTTCCCCTGAACCTGTGAGAAAAAAAATTCAGATATACAGATATTCTTACCAAAATTTATCTTAGAATTATTTCCTAGGAAAATTTATGTTTGGCCATATTAAATTCTGTATTGAGATCCACCCTCCCAGTACTGCTGTATCTATTTTAAAAACAACATCAAGAACAACAAAACCCCTGCAACACACTGTGGTAAAATGTAAGAGTACTGCCTTTTATTTCATTTTAATCTGAAATCTACTCTTATTGAAGATGCCTATAAAATTTAATTTGCAAACTATAACTTATATCTAAAAATTTTAGAGAGGTCTAAAGAATTTTACAACAGATATAGAATTTTCTATTAAATTGCATGCATTTTTAAAGTTTTACAGATTCCTATTCAAACTCTAGAGAAGACTATTACAAAAATGTGAAAGGGTTTTTTACATAAAAAAGTGAGATTGTAGAAATTAAATTTCAGTATGGTTTTAATTCTTCAAAGACTTTCTCCTGCATATCATTTGAACATGTGCTAGTACCTTCCAACATAAATTCTGATCCCATGGGAAAAAAGAAAAATCTAAGGAAAACAGTTTGTAGCACAGATTTTTTGATTTTTTATTTATTTTTTTTTTAGCTACAATGATGATCAAGGTCAGTAGGGGTAAACGCCAGCTATATGGTTATACAAGTAGCTGAATTGCTGTTACAATGGAAAAGAGTTTGTTACAACAAAATCATAGTCAATGGAACTAAGCTTATAACTGAGATGACTTACGTTGTTACAATAGCTGAAATGAAAGAAAATTACTATAGCACATTTGCAACACAAAAGCACACTTTTAAGTGAACGAAACATTGATGATGACATTTTTCAGACAGTAATTCCGTGGGCTCTTTCATTGTAGCTATGTTACTGACAACCATTTTTTAAAATAAGGTAGTATTTGGAGAACAAACACATAGCTACACTTTCCACAAAAAGCAGAAGGAACAAAAACAAATACAGTGCAACTTTTAGAAAATTGGCACCAGGGTCATGTAAGCACATGTCACTGTTGTTATAAATTTTTTTCCCTTTCTGACCGGAGCAGCATTAATCCTTGCTAAGGCACTAAAGATTATCAGACAATTTTGCTGACCACTGCTATCATTTCTAATGTTCAAGTATCTACTATAAAAATATTTAATTAGCGCAAGTTCTTTTTCTGCAACCTAATACTACTGAGAAAATAAAGCTGCAGTGTATCTATTCTAATCCTCATCATTTTAACAAACATCCATCTTGCATGATTTTTGTAATGTAACAGCTGACCACATACAGTTACTTTTTCGAATGCCCGGTAGAAATGAAAGCATTTACTCTCCAAAATGCATGTTCGAGTATTGTAAAATCCTGTGACGAACAAATATTCCTGAAGTAAACCATCACATAAATTCCACAGGGAGGAAGATGAACGTATTTCTACACAAAAAAACCAGACACAGTAATCCCCTCTACCCTCCCCAAACTCTGTGACAGTTTAGTACAGCTGGAGACAATATGCATGTTGCCTGCTTTTTCAGTTAAAAGAACAGTCCATTGAAAGACAGTCTATTGAAGTAAATAAGAAATACAGACTTCTATTTTATTTTAAGCTAACATGTCCATCAGACATGAGACACATACACATCGTGTGTATGCACCATGTATATGCACCGACACACACAGAGACATAACATGTTTAAACATCTTTATGTATGTGTGCATGTTAATACACGTAGGTAGGTAGACGTGTGTTAGGGTAAGTTCTAAGGGTGACTCCAGAATGTTGTAGCTATAGGTGTTTAAACAAATATTACCAAGCCTGATCAGCCTTAGAATTAACCCAAACTATTTTCTATATTCTAGGAAATAGCTGCTGGGTAACAATACCACAGAATTTTGAAAGGAAAAAATTTTCTTTCATGCTATATTTAAAATATTACAAAAATTTACCTAATTGAATCTTTTTTCTCTTTCCATCCAAGAAAGGCAGTGCTCCTTTATTTCTTCTCAAATGGCAAATTTTCCATGATACTTATTCATTAGTTAGGCTGCTTAGCACTGTACTAAACCAGCTGACTGGATGAACAGAACTAACACTTGTGCCTCTGAGAAGAGAATGGATAGTTTTTCCAAAATCTAATTTCTGGTTGATTGCAGATTAAAACCAATTGCACAGCTGCTGGCTTCCTCAGAAAAGAGGAGTGAAGAAAAAGGACACCATCTTTTTGGGATTCACAGAAGGAAGCAGAGGTTTCCTAAGTGAAACCACAGAGAAAAGAAAACCTAAATCTCATTAAGACCAGCTATCATCATTTAGACAGCCAAAAAAGATGACAAGTATCCTAATACTTCTTAATTTAGGGTGAGTGGTAGTCATACTTCAAACTTTTTGAAGCTAGCAGAAGAGTCTAGAAACCTAGCCTGTTGGAAGACCTAACCTTGCATCAGTTGACTGCAGGAACTTCAGCCATTAAGTACATAAAATGTGGCCAGACCTGATGGAACTGTGGGGATGTAGCCATTCTGCAATGCAGTTCAGCCAGGCCCAGACAAGACGACTTCCTCTCATCCCTAAAGATCTCTTAATCTTCAAAGATGGTACGAAGATTTCATATCCAAAAACTAACAAAACAGACTGTCCTGGTTTCAGCTGGGATAGAGTGAATTGTCTTCCTGGTAGCTGGTACAGCGCTGTGTTTTGGGTTCAGGATAAGAAGAATGTTGATAACACCCTGATGGTTTCAGTTGTTGCTAAGTCGTGTTTAGACTAAGTCAAGGACTTTTCAGCT
>JAVKLA010000039.1:19580826-19594685 GCA_034782735.1 Sagittarius serpentarius | reverse complement strand
TGAAAACAAATGAAAAACAATCCCTTTAAAAGGTACAGCAGGTCTAACTTTAATCATGTTTTCGAAATATACCTCATATTCCCTGCCTCTATGAGTGTTAGACACTCACACAAGGTTATTTTTGCACTGACGCTGTGCTTCAGAAACAGCATGTCTTCATCAGACCACTCTTCTCAGTTCTATGCAGGACGAACTAAATGATGGCATGAGCCTATAAAAAAAATACCACCACCACCACAAAACTGCAACTAAACAATAGTCAGTCACAGCTGCTGAGCTGCTGTCATACCTGGTTAGAAGGACAGCCACGTCGTGGTGTGTAGGGTTGACATCACTCTTGGGATTTACACTCTTCTGCCATTTGCAGAAGCTGGCTAGTGTCTTATCAGCATGATGAACTATCTTCAAGCCTTGCTAATGGCAAATAAAGGAAAATATTATTGTAAAGACCACATTGCATTGCAATAACAGGTCAGTGATGGTAGCTGCAAAGCTGGGTAATCTTTGAAACACAACTGATTATGCTTTTGCCTAAACCTAGAGCCATCATTAGGAGTAATGACATCTATTTATCTAATATATTGAATATTAAGTCAAAATGTTGACATTTTGTAATTGGTGCAGCTAAAGGAAAAATTAAATGCAGAAATTTACATATTTTTTAGTAAGTCAGCTTCATAGGTTCCAACACTGAATTAAAACTTTCAAACAAACATTTTATATTCTCTTGAAAGCAAGTTTTCTTCTAAAGAGCAGGTAAAGACTATTAGTGTGGGACATCATGCTGAAGTTTGTCATTCAATGTTACATCAACAATGTCATGCTCAGGGAACAATTCTGCTTCTAAGGGTGTATTTCTTTCACAGTATTTTTCAATTCCAAAGAGAAACAACATAGTCATAGAAGTTTCTTCCTCATCTTATTATTATACAGTATACATGCAGGTTACTGAACTTCTGAAATACAAAGTATGCAAAACAAATTCATTCAAAAACATATTTTCTCATTTCTGGTCTTGGGCATTCACTGTATCTTGTATCAGTTTACTTAAGTAACATAAACTTTTTATAAAGCATCTAAATAACATTTTTACTAGATAGTAATTTCTGGGTAACTTAAAACCAAATTTTGAAAGGTATCCAACACTGCTGCTTCCGACATTGCTGTGATAAGGTGAAGAGGAATCCACGGTTTATTATCAAAACAGCCACAGAAATTCAGCAAGCAAACTTAACTGAAGGTTATCATGGGCTTCATGTTCTAAATGTCCTGTTAAGATGTGAACTACAGTTTTTGGCCTGCCTACTCTTACACTGAGGTCTATAAGGATAAACTCTGTCCTAATAATTATTTCAGAAGACATAGCCTGACCCCATGGCTTGGTTCACTGCCTTCAATAGTTTTGGGACCATCCAGCTCGTGGTTATAAATCACAGGTCACTGAGAAAATCCCCTTAATGTGTTCCTGCAGTCAGAGCAAGCTATGTCATGCACAGTGTTATAAAAAGAACTATAAAATTATGGCAATCAGCATGTATTTAAGCATACAGCAACATATTTTTGAATGAGAGATACTAGAAACTACCAATATATAGCTAGTTTACAGCAATTAGCATCTACTTAGTCCTCTTTTTTTTGTTTCAAAAGAGATCTAAAAAGAAAAATACATGTTTGAGCTGCACAATAACAGATTTACTTCTTCAGAGACCTGCAAATACTCTAGCATTGCACATAATATATTTCAGGTAAGGCTAGGTAATTAGGCTGAGTGATGATGCGTAATTTCTGTTTCTCATCTAGTCTTCCTTGGCATCCCATGTTCTTTTGACACTAGGGAGATTCCACTTCCCCGTTCCTAATTTGCCTGTTTTAATTACATTTTCTGTGGCAATTTTATGCAGAAATACCTGAAGTCATCAGCTAAATACTAAGCTATCCAGGGCAGCATTTATTCTAAAAACAGACGTGCCAAAGATCAATAGAAGAGTAAAATGAACACGTTAATTGAAGCAAATAAACCCTCCTCTCCATAATTATAGCTCAATGCATTGAACTCCCAAGTTTTGTAAGTGACATTCTGAGGAAAATAAAAACCTTACCTCCTCCTCCTCAAAGAGGATGAGCCGGACCAGCACAATGTGAATTGCATTGCCAATGCTTGGATCGTGGAACAACCCTGTGACCTGTGCCAGAGCCAGGAGGCATGAGATTAACCAATTCCTCTATAGCAGAACAGGACTTTAGAGAGAAAATACATTTACTTCAAGCACACTGTTCATCTTGGGGTGGGGAGGTTGTTCTGGTTTTTAAACCCTCTAATGCACTTCATTGAAAGTTTACTGAAATGCAGTGAATGTTAGAACTACTGCAAAGGGCAGCTCTGCCAAACGAGTGATGATACAGAATTTGGCAAAAGTTAGTAAGCTAAAGAGCAAGAGCAGACACAAGAACATTTTATGTCCATTTCCCTTTCAAGAACTTCGGAGTACTTAAAAAACATTAGCAGAAAAGAACACAACACATCTAGAGTCACAGAGCACTGATGGAAAGATCCACTCAGGGTGCCAAAAAACCAGCATATCAAATTGTTCTGTTTTAATTTGATAGAAATCAGCTTCTGCCACAACAAAGCAAAAATTAGTCAGTAGTAGGCAAAGAGAAATCAGTTAAATGGTGGATACTCTTGTGTTTTCATAGCACAGAAGAGGATGATAAGAACAAAAGCAAAGATAACGAATCAAATAAAAAAGAATCCACATTAAAAAAGAGCAAGAACTGAACTCAGCAAAAACTTGACCCAAATGTCATAAATGTTATCAGAACATTGAATTAGGCTGGAGGAAAGGGAATCAGAACAGAAGATAGTCATAAGCTATATATACGTGAGCTATGCCGTATATCACAAGAAATATGAATGAACAAAATGGATTGCGTTTGGGTCAAAACTGTTTTGGAGAAGACGATTGAAGGGGAAATTACCAAAATAAAGTGGAAATTGTGTTTACAAAGGTCTGATTTGGATATGGGTCTTTTTCAAGGTACTAGACTGAAAATTGAACGATTGTGAGTAACTCTAATGTCTCAGGTACAGACAGCAGAGAAAATGTTAAGACTTGTTTGTTCCTCAATCTGATCATGACAGGGTTTTATTCCACATATTTTCCCTGTGTGGACAAAACCTCATGTGCTTATATCAGCTTTGTGTCTCTTTAATCAGGCTTACTGCCTCAGTAGCTAGTCAGACTGTTCAGGGCACAGTTGGGAACATCCTGTATAAACATAAGGGACAGGCTGGTTACCATGGCTAGAATTACACTGTGATTAATTTCATATATATTACACACGTACCATGATAATGACATAGAAGACATCCTCAATAGACTCTCCAAGATCAGTATCTACCATGATACAGATAATAAGAGAAGACATATCTGTAGGCAGTCTCATGAAATGCTATTGCTTTTCCCAGATCAACTTACATTTTGAAACTTGCCACACAAGAGAACACTGGAAGTTAAACTTTTCTTTTTTTTCCCAACATAGACTTTGTATTATAAGCAGGATACTTATCTGGAAAAACAGCTGTACTATTCTTAACCGGGACAGAGTTAACTTTCTTCATAATAGCTCATATAGAGCTGTTTGGATTTGTGACTGTGTCCTGCTTTCGGCTGGGATAGAGTTAATTGTCTTCCTAGTAGCTGGCATAGTGCTGTGTTTTGGGTTTAGGATGAGAAGAATGTGGGTAACACCCTAGTGTTTTCAGTTGTTGCTGTGTAATGTTTAGACTAAGTCAAGGGCTTTTCAGCTTCTCCTGCCCAGCGAGCAAGAAGGCTGGAGGGGCACAGGAAAGTTGGGAGGGGACACAGCCAGGACAGCTGACCCAAACTGGCCAAAGGGGTATTCCATACCATAGAACGTCATGCCCAGTATATAACTGGGGGGAGTTGGCCGGGGAGGGGCGGATCACTGCTCAGGGACTGGCTGGGCATCGGTCAGCGAGTGGTGAGCAACTGTATTGTGCATCACTTGTTTTGAGTATTCCAATCCTTTTCTTATCATTGTCAATTTATTGTTGTTATTATCGTCATTGTTAGTTTCTTCCTTTCTGTTCTATTAAACTGTTCTTATCTCAACCCACGAGCTTTACCTTTTTTTTCCTGATTCTCTACCCCATCCCACTGGGTGGGGGCGGGGGGGAAGTGAGTGAGTGGCTGCATGGTGCTGAGTCACTGGCTGGGGTTAAATCACAACACAGACAAAAAACTGGGGCTTAGGAGAAGGTATCTCTTGGTCGCTAATGTTACAAACGTATTTAGTGGGATCCAGCAAGATCCAGGGAGGATACAACCTAGCGTTTTTGGTCTTTCTAGAATAAAACAGGTACATCTACTAACTTCTAATTAAATCGTTCAAGGAAATGAGAAATGAAGGATAAGGGAGAAGATATATTACATAGGATTCCTTGTACAACTTTCAGAAAAAGCAATATTCACAAACTTAAAAGTTATCTGTAACTAGCAAACCTGAAGTGCATTTTCTTTCACAACAAATGAGATGCAGTGGGCTTAAAAATGCAGTTTTGTGCTATTTTAGCACTAAACAAATTATTTGGAAGGAACAGCAATTTCTAAGCCTGTGAACCTGAATATGCCTGATGATACAGGGACCCTGCATCCCTGCATAATACAGAAGGAAATTTTATCTTGGATATTTCAAAATTAGCTACAGGTCAATTAATGGGTCTGCTGACCTTCAACATACACTGTCCAACCAATACTATAATAAAAACCTCCAATGAATGGTCTGTGGGAGACAGAGTTTTAATATTGTTGATCAAGTAATTTGTCACTAGAGGCCGAAGTCCATTCTAACATATTTTTCCGTCTTTTATTCTTTTTTCCCCTTAGCTACAATATACTCCAAGAATAGTTAAGACCCTCTTTGTGATTTGAACCTCAGTCATTCATTTACGGTTAATAGGCTACTTTCCCTATTTTTCTGAGATGTTGTAAAACATGAGGTGAAGTTTGCAAAAGCACTCGGGTGGGAAATCTTGGTGCTTGGCATTCCCTCAAGAAACAAAGACTGAAAGACAGTCAGTGTATGCTACCTAAAATTACTATAAATTACAAATTTAATAATAAGTTACCATGTAGCAACACATTCATTTTTGCTTAGAAGAAAATCTTTTCAGAAGGAACCAGAATTATACTGAGGTGCACCCAACCGTATCAGTGGAGAGTAACAGATTTCCCCCTCACTACGTACAAGGGCATTTGTCACATAATTATCATGTTATTCTCAGATAACTGTCACTGCAGAAGCAGCATACAACCCAATAGGTGTTCATTTGGTTTTGCCTGCATTGTCAATAGTAGGAAAAATACATCACAAATTGTCTAAATGTTCTGACAGAGAGCAATGGCAGGACACATGTTTAGAAGAGGTTTAAAAATGACAGGAGCTCTTTCAAAAGAGAAACAGCAAAGCTCAGTTTTTAATTATTTTATTTAGCAAGCTGTTAGGATTGTTACAGGGGGACTAGGGTGTAAAAAAACCCCTTCCATTTTTAAGCCAACATAGTGTTGGCTATACATCCATAGAAAACAATCTCACATTTCATATTAGACTAATGCTAATTGAAAAATGTGAAAAGAAGAAATAAAGAAAACAATAAGAACAAAAATCTACCTACCTTTGGGTAAGGGCTCATGTATTGCAAAAATTAAAGAGTATCCAAAAATCCATGGCTGCCATCATACATCTGCTCAGCTTAAAATGTGAATGAACCAACCTAACGTGTACTGATCTAGTATCCCCATCACAACCGGCACTAATTAACCCTGCAAAGAAGTGGAAGATATTAATTCAAGTGGAGTGCCATGCTAAAACTCTGCTGCTTCTCCGTTAGGATAGTTACAGCCTTAATTGCCTCTGTAAGCCCTAATTGGGTGTACCGACTGAACATTCCAGGGAGAAACACCAACTTCCCTTTCCATTCAGAAACACTACTCTCAGCAAGACTTTGAAGCAGATTAGCACATGTATTTGTTCTACTCATGATGAATATGCTTTCTCCATATTGGAAAGCTTTTTTCCTCTACGAATATTATCTGACAAAATTTAGAAGCACTGCATACAACTCGGAGGTTTCTCATGTCTTCCAAACAAATAACTGGCCATGGGGTTGTGATACCTTTTTATAAGTAGTATATTAATTGGGGGGGGGGGGCAATGGGGGGTGTAGGGGATACACTTTCTAATATAACTTTTTCTTTTGTTCTGGAAGGGAATAGCTGAAAAGCAAAAATCCCACCATTATCAGACCTGAGTCCCTCACTCTTTCCTTCTAACAGCACAAGCTTTGTTGCATCTGCAACATCTTCCACTGACAAATTTTCTCATCTTTCAAGAACTACCAGAGAGAACACGAACAAATCTCCAGACTCACCTACACAGTCTGAAGATACAACATGGTCCCAGTTTCTCCTTTACTGCCTACATTAAAGCTGAATGTAAATTTTATGTTGTGCCCCAAAATGCCGAGTCTCAAAAAAAGAAGCATTGTCACGTGTACAACTTCAGCTCACCCCTGCACCCCAGTGAACCTCTACACAACCTTATCTGATCAACTCCTGTTGCTGTGAAGCTGTCTACCCAACAGACCTTGTACTAGAACTATCATCAAATGAAAACTTTAACAGGTATTTTTAAAATCTTGGACTCAAAACTGTTTTTGACAAGCCCAATGAACATTGTTAAACACAACAGTATAAATTAACTGACAAGCTTCTACCATTCCGGGCGTACGTGCCCAGGTTTTTGTGGCAGCAGCGAGCTGCAGGGGCAGCCTCTGTGAGGGGAGGCTGGGGCTGCCCCGGGCCGGACACAGCCGGTTCCAGCCGGTTCTGGCCAGCTCCCACCACAGGGCACAGCTGAGCCCAGCAGCAAAGCTGGGAGTCTGGGGGAAAGTTGGTTTAATTTTTGTCTTTGTTTCTCACCATGCATTTTTAATTGGCAGTAAATCACATTAATTTTCTGCCAGTTGAGTCTCTTTTGCCCGTGACGGTCATTGGTAAGCGATCTCCCGGTCTTTACCTCAACTCACAAGTTTTTTCATCTTGTCTTCTCCCCCTGTCCTGTTGGTGGGGAGTGAGAGCGCGGCTGGATGGGCATCTGGCAGCCAGCCACAGAAAGACAGCAAAACCATTCTAAATAAAACGAATATTGTGCTGTTCCATGGCATCTTCTGGAACAACAGAAATTCACATTTCATCTGCTGTTTTTCAGTCAAGCAAAAATCGCATGCAGTTACACATTGCTCTTCTCAGCTACTCTCACTTCATCTCCACTGTCTGATGAGGATGCTGCTGCCAAAAAAGCATTTAGGCTGAATTATGGGAGCGAGATTTTTCTCATTCTTACTTTGTTGATTTTTCTCTTATCTCCCTTCTTTTTTGGAAAGACAACCTCCCTCAGGCTCCTCCTTCCTTCCTTTTTTTTTTTTTTTTTACCAGCTATCTTCTGATTGTTCCTTTTGCTCAATCCACTTCATTCACACCTTCTAAATCCAACTTTTACAGGAACAAAAATCTAAAAACAGAATTCATCAACCTGAACTAACTCAGAAGTTAGCCTTGCTTTGAGCATGGTATTAGACTAGCTAGCCTCCAGAGGTCTCTTCTCAACCTGAATTATTCTCTGATTCTATGATATACATATATACATACTTACGCATATACAGAGCTTCTTTTTGACTTGAGCACATATTGAACCTCACACTGCAAAATAAATGTAGGTTTGTGGCATCCCAATTTCTGCTGACCCAGAGAATGACCTTGAACTGTTAACATTAGTCTCTGTTGCCCACTCCCAAGCAAGATGCTCTTATTCAGGAGGATTATCAGAATCAGTAATAGCCTTTGCTCCTGCATGGATTTATAGTATTTGCAAGTCTAACTTGTGCAGCATTGAGACAAACAGAGTAAACAAGGCTCTAACAAAGGAGCAATACCAATGAGTTCTGGTTATCAATGTCAAGCTTCAAAAGAGAAATTTCAGTGCTGAAAAGATGAAAATGTGAACTGGGACTAAACAGAGTTTCTCATTAGAATAGGAAAAAGTTCAAAGATGTGAAACTTAGTTATAATGGGTATGCTCTTTGCTATTTGTTTGCATGTAGTAAGTCTCTTAAGACAGTGGAAAACTAATTGCTTACTAACATAAGCACTGTGTGGCATGTTTGAGCATTCACTAAGATTTACACAAAAGCTAGAGAGAAAAAAAAGTGTGCCTTCAGGACACAGCATGACGGTTAGAGTCTGTCATAATGATAAAAGCTTCTAACCTTGCTGTCACTTGACGTCTTGCTTGAAGTGGCTTTGGAGTCAAATTCAGTAGAAACCAGTAAGATTAATTCTAGCATGCACAGTTCATTACCTCTCACAGAAAACACCATCAACAGAGTTTGATAACTTGCTGCTAACTGTTTAATTGTGATGCCTCCAATAATAATTATTGACTATGTCAAAAAAATTACATTTTGTATAAAACTGCTGCACAACACATACAGTAACTAAGTGCCAGCTGATATTTTGCCAATTTGATTTATTAAGAGTTATGTATACACAAGTGGCAGCTAATGTGCTGGCTGCCTTCCTGCTATGCCTATTCTGTCCTAGTCCCTCCCCTTCAATGCTAATCAGTGAGCAGAGCATAACAAGGAGCTAATTACACATTGCTGCTATTTGTGCCAAGAGACTTTATGTAAATATTTTCAATACATTCAGTTACTTTTCTACGGCTACAGGTTGTATTTTAAGGCAGAAGTTTGGAGATATGCCCTCTTATGCTCCGTTGTTCAATATTAACTTTTTCAGACTATGTTTAAAATGATACTAAAAAATGTGCAATACACATTTTTATAATTTATCTTTTGGTTAGCTTAAACCATATACGAAATTTTCCTTTATAGGTAGCAAAGTAGTGAAGATACAACAGTTAAAGGAACTTTTAATACTGAGTATCTGAAAGTGAATTAAGACACTACATTTTTGGAGCCCAAAAGTCGCTCAACTAATCTGTTATTTAAAGCAAAGTATATGTGAACTTTTTTTTTAATTTTGTAAATATACATATAAAAATTACTTGATTTTTTCATTCTTCATTCAAAAAAGCTCACAAACTGAGAATAATGCCAAATTCTCTCAAAGTTAGTGCTAAGAAAAACTGTCAGAAAATTAGCATGTACCATTGAAAATAGAGACATACATGACCATAAGCTTAGCCAGCATAACGTTCATTTGGAGAAGCAGCAATTAACCTAAAATAAAAAAAACATAAACAAGACACTAAAGAGTCAGCCTGTTACTGGCAAAATTTGTTTTCTTTCTTCCTCATGTAAATCTTAAAAATAAGTTAGGAAGCAAATTAGATTCCAACTTAAAGCTTTTAAAATTATGAAAAAATGTAGTAACTGAAAAAAAATTCTCAGAATAATTCATTCTAATTTGTGTCTACCATGAAGAACAAAGTCCCTTGGAAGCAGACCTTTGTATGAAGGCATTAGACTTGCTATTTCGATGGGCAAGATTTTTAATGAACCAATGGCAGCTTGCTGATAACAATTAGATGAGATGAAATTAAACCATGAACACTCTTTAAAAGAGCAATGGTGATCCTGATAACAGAGATTTAATCATTGTGTTACCTAATGGGCTGCCTGTCTGGAATTTACTGCACTGCTGGTTGAAAGTTAGTATTAAATGTCCATCAATAACAGTGTGCAAATAAAAATCATGTAAGCAAACTGATTTAATGTCAAACTAATGAGATTAGAAACTCTTGCCTACGGAATTATATTTTAGCCTTTATCAAATAAAGTGCTTAGAGGGGAGGGGGCTTCCCCGAATTTACTGGAGTAGGAGATTTCAGTGGTTAATGAGAGGATGAAGACTAAATGTCAAACTAAATAATATCATAAAATCTTTATTTCTGATGCTTGCCAGTTCAGAGTCACCGCTTTCATATACCTTCTTGTAAGTAACAGGTTCATGGGTCTTTTTTGAACTTCCAGCAATACTAAAACCTCGTTTATCAATGTTGAGACACTAATCTGAAACCCCAGCATACCAAAAAAGCTTAGTGCAATACTTCATTGCAAAACAATTATACAATGGTCTGAGGAAAACCAAATTCCTAAACTCACAGTTACTAACAGGTTCTTATGGAAGCTATAAGGAATATTTTTAAACGCTTCAGTTATAAAAACGTACAAATACATTAATGACAGCAGAGATCTATCAATGTTCGGTCTGTGACATGACATCAGTTAAATTACTTAAATGATGGCCAACATGAGTTATCCTGTCTGCCTGGTTATGACTGTAACTTTTCCCTAAAATTTTCCCCTAATGGGGATCTGCACCCAGTCAATGTTCAGGCAAAACAGAGAAAGTTACAACCGTGTTAGGAATTAGACATATTTAGCTTAAGTACTTAGTTATCTTTCTTTCTTTGTAAAGCAACACAGTTCCTTGGTATTGTTGGCTGTTTGTTAACTTCAGAAAATCAGTAATTTTTGGAGATTTGACGATCCTTCCAAACACTCAGGATGGAATTTCTGTAATAGGGACCTGCTTGCTATCTTTTGATTTTCCATTTTAAAAAAAAAAAAGGCATCCAACCAAGAATCAGAAACAGTATGATGTGAGCAACACACCACCCAAGTAGAAAACATGTAACTAGCAAAACTAAAAATTTCAGTTGTTCTGTGTCCAGTGTGCTATGGGACACTGCCATAATGGTAGCACATGCATGTCATATGTACATATATGTACATATGTGTGTGTGTATACATATATATGTTAACTTTACCCTAACTAACCTGTTGTGAAGACACAAACTTTTAATTTTATGGGGCTGAAGAGACCTACAATAGTGGATTTAATGCTGAAATCTATGCCACAATGTCTTTGTTGTATGTGTTACACAAGCTATCCAGATAAAAGCCAGGTCAGACATGCTCACATGCTGATGTGCAAGAATATCCAGAAACCAGAGTATTCACAAGTCTTTGGATCAAATGCAAAGAAACTCTATAGTGAACCATTAGAAGTAAGGCTACAGTAGTAAGAAATGTTTTTTTCATGAGGTGAAGGGCTAACTCCCATCCAGAAGACCAGTACAAGACCTCTCTATCAGTTGAATCTCAATGGGAATCCCAGGAATTAAATGGTGCTCAGCTCTCAGGCTACGGCCGACTTCACCAATAATAAGGGATCCTACACAGGTTACTGCTGGCTGATACCTCAACGGCAAAAATGGCCCAACATTTGAACACAACCAACCTTACCATTTTACACTGCTGCATCCCTACAGCTACAACTCTATTTCTAAGTCATTTTTAAGGCCTTCTTATTTACACTTCAGATTTCTTCTAACCAAAGGTACTATGCAGGACATTTTTAAGGATTAACCCTAGATAAGATGGCCTTTAGAAACAAACATTTTCAGGATGATCAGTATGGGGAAGATGATTAAGAAGAAAGGAAGGAAATCTTTAAAAATGCGCAGGGAGTCCAAAACGATAAAAAAGAGATACTAAAAAATGCTGGGTTTTTACCTCTCATGTTTCAGCAAGGGATTCTAAATATCATCATGGGAGAAATCAATTTGCAGCAGCTGTGGACAGCCTTAAGGGACTGAACAGCTTAATTGGAGAAATGTTTTAAAAGTTAAAAGGCCAGAATCATGTCAAGTACATGAAGCAAAAACTCACAGATGCTTCTAAATGTATTCATTATACACTATTACAAAGGACAGCATCAATGTAAGAAAAAACATTCGAAAAGGATCATTAAAAGCTAGTTTTATTGATGAATTCTAATCAAATACCAAAAACATTAATATAAGCATGTATATTATATTTTAATCTAGTCTAAAAAGTTGCATTACTGATTTTAAATAATTATCCTTTAATATGTATTTAATGTATAGAAGCTAAATTTTCAGGTACTTAGAAACATAACAGCCACTTAATTAAAGTCAGGATTTAAATTTAACAGTTCACTTAAACTACTCATCTCCTAATTTAGTTTTCTTCTTTATGTTGAATTTAGTGTTCATGCAGGGAGACAAACTAGCTTTCATCAAAGTTGAAGCCCAAATGTACAGAATATGAAAGGGCACAAAGCCTCTGGCTTTTAACCTCAGGGCTAGAATGCATATTTATCCTTTGGCTTAATTGCACACAGAAATTACGGTGCCTTTAAAAGTACCTGTTTGCTGAGTAACTCAGACCTTCAGGATGAAAATACCACAGGAGGAAAATAATGTCCAGATAAGAAGCAGTAATTCTACTGTTCACTATTACCTCCCTTCATTAAACGTGTGCATTTTACCTTTCCCATCATCATCGCTCAGCGGTGCTGCTTAGCAATGTTCATTACAAGCCTATCACGCCCAAGAAGGAGAGGTTCTTTAGCTACTGCTCTCTCCAGTGAACTATTATCTGAAATGTGGATAAATTAATAATTCAAAGAAAATGCTACTGTTCTAGAACTACTGCAAGCATACTAGAGGTAAAGGAGGTCATTAAAATCTTGCTGTTTGGCCCCATTCTCACACTGTAGCTCAAATTACTTCAATGTACTATTCCAGATTTGCAATGGAGGTAAGTGGCAGAAAAAAAACCCAACAGATTGTTGTTTACTCTTTGGTAGTGTAAATTTACAGCACCATAGAAAAAACAACAGTTGCGCAACAACATAGGTCAGTATATCTGCATCAGTATTAGTAATACAATTTCGGAATAAAACCTCTGTTATTTATCACACAAAAAGGTATAACATAGATTGTTCCAGTGATGATTAGATTTATACAGTATTTGTAGGTAGGTTGATTGAAAACATTATCAAGGACCTCAGTTCAAAGTGGTGTAAACTGTGATATCCTCATTGGTCTATTTACAGTTTCTCAATCTAGTGCCAAGCACTGTGGTATTACACAGGATTATTTTTTCAGTAATGATTCTAATATTGGCTTCTGTGCCATACTTCCATGTGTTGAGTCATCCTTGAGGCACGCTTCTGGAGGAGTTAGTCTGGAAGCCTGCATCACTGAGGCTGCTTCCCTGACTCCAAACTGTGACATAGGAAAGCCACCCAAATCCTGTTACCTTCTGGGTGTTCTCCACATCTCTGAGAACTACTGTCATGTGCTTTTGTATAAAAATGAGCATCTAATGCTGATACAAACCCAACACAAAAGAACCAATCCCAGTTGCTGTAATACAGAGATTATAATTTTTTAACTAGTAAGGTCAAGAAATGTTTTACCTAAGGAAATCTTCAATTCAGGAGCCCATTTCTACTCAGGAAATATGCATTTAATCAAGTGTCATGGATTAACCCTAGCCAGCAACCAAGCACCCTGCAGCCACTCACTCACTCCCCCCACCCAGTGGGATGGGGGAGAGAATTGGAAAAAAGTAAAACTTGCGGGTTGAGATAAAGACAGTTTAACAGGACAGAAAGGAAGAAAATAATTATAATGATGGTAATCATGGTAATAAGAATAAGACAATAATAATAATAAAAGAATTGGAATACACAAAACAAGTGATGCACAGTGCAGTTGCTCACCACTTGCTGACAGATGCCCAGTTAGTTCCCGAGCAGCGATCCGCTCCCGCACCCAGCCAGCTCCCCCAGTTTATATACTGGGCATGACATCCCATGGTATGGAATATCCCTTTGGCCAGTTGGGGTCAGCTGTCCCGGCTGTGTCCCCTCCCAACTTCCTTGTGCCCCCCTCCAGCCTTCTTGCTGGCTGGGCAGGAGAAGCTGAAAAGTCCT
>JAVKLA010000039.1:19559411-19574349 GCA_034782735.1 Sagittarius serpentarius | reverse complement strand
CACCCCCGCCCAGGGTACGTGGGACTTACACCTCAAATCAAAACTGAAATCTTATGATTTATTGCAAATATTATAGTTACTCAGAAATACAGCATACAGACCAGTATCCTGCCAAAAGGCAATCACAGTCACCTGAAGTCATTTTAATATTAAAAACCACTTACTGCTTACAGGATACAAAGTTAAATGAGAATTTATATCTTATTGTATTCTTACCATTTTAAATGAAATTTCTCATTGATGATGAAGCAAAAAGTGTAACAGCAGAGCTCCCAGAAGAATTCTTTGAAATTATAATAACATATGGAAAAATACATGTGTCAGGTACGTAATACACATCTGCATGCATAGGTATGATTTATTTATTACCAGTTAGCCATCTATCCCTTAATGCAAGTTATCTGTTTAATGAAGGAACAAAGAACAGTATCAGACAGCAGGAAACAGAAAATACTTACTAGGTAAGAAATTAATAGCTGTTGGTAACAACTTAGTGTATCTAATCCACAGTAATTCCTTTGTTAAACTATACCTCCACTTTATTAACCAATACTTGTCTTTCTCTGTGCCAAACATGCCCAACTAAAAACAAGTAAAACCAAAAAGTGAATGTTGCAAAGAGCAACATAAAATATTGAATGAACATGTAAATACAAGGATATAATTTCTGCAGGGCAAATGAAAACCCAGGTTGTACCAACTCTTCCTTGACACAGACAGTAATGTTCCAACAAAGCAATGATGTGTTTATGCTAAAAGCTTTTTAGAATTCTATTTATTTTTAAAAATGCTGTGGAAAACACAGGATATTGAAAAAGTACAAGGATTTCTTTTCTAGACTACAACTGCAAGTATTTCTCAGTATAACACTGATTTAAAATCATTGCCATCTAGCAGCAGATCACTTACCTGGGAAAGTCAGTAGACTGAATTCAGTCTAGCTCTGAGGGAATAAAACTCTGTATCAGAAAAAAATCAGTTCAAACCCATGTTGGACATCTCATTAGATAGCCTGAAGATTAATGAGGCTAGAAACTAACTGCACTTTTGTTCCTAGAAATGGTCTTTGTCTGATTACAGGTCAGACACATTGACAAAACAGTATATAAAAATTATATAGGTATTGTCCTTGATGTTTCTGTTTCCTGCAGAGAGGACTTCTGTACTCAAGTGTAGCAGTCAATAATATTCACATGCAGTTAAAATTAATCTTAAAGAGGTGTGACAGATTTTATCCTTCATCGCGTTTAAGTTTAAGATTAATGAAGCACATTTCCAAAACTGATGATGTATTTACTCTTTACATCAATGTGCCACATTACTAGTAAAGACTGCATGTATTTATTACTATTACTATACACTCGTGTTATAAAACCAAAAAATAACCCTTGACTGAAATCGTTAGTTAACTTAAGATGTTACCAACCTCTGAAGTTTTCACATCTTAGATCTCTGGGGTTTTTTGTTTGTTTGTTTTTTAACAAAGGGTCATCAGAATATAATATAGTTTTAATCACCTCAGTGTCATCACTCATTTAATGCTGAATTAAAATGTAGCATCTGTTGCCTGTCACCAGTATGTGGCACGTGATCGTCATACAGAGTGTACAAGATGAACAATTTAGTATATGCCATTTTTTTCTGCAATGCATCCTAGGTATTGTTATTCTCTCTCTTGCCAACAGCCAAAGTGAAACACTGAAGAGAAGACAGGAATGTGTAACTGAACTGAGGCCAGCCTTCAGCTTTTCACTTGGCATACTTTGCTCTTTCTTGATATTCCTTATGAAATTAATCCATCTCACTATCACATCATGTTTAATTAGTATTGACAATGATTCCCTGAAGTCCTTTTTTAAAATCAGAAGTTTCTAGGATATATCTCCACATTTTGACCATGTGATCTATATTCCTTTTTCTTTACACTCCATTTATTAACCTTGATACACAGTCTGTCAAGTAAATTGGAGGTTTTCAGACTGGAAACTTTTTAGATAATTATCAATCCCCAATTTTTTCATTATTTATTCAGAGTTTTATATCAGTTACCTGTTATTTTCATTTCTATTGCTCTATCCTGGGAAAAAAAAAAAAAAAAAAGGACCAATTTAACCCCGCTGATGCTTTGTAACTACCAGTATCATGTCAGATTCACGCAGATTCAGCCTCAGAAAGCTTGCTTTCACATCGCAGGCATTAGGATGTACAGTGCTGTTCCTTTTGGGTTAGATGAATGAAAACAAGTGAGCTAACTACCATCAACACATTAGAACTTAATCATATGTCTCCTCCCCAGCGCCTTCAACTGCTCCATGTGTAAACTGTGAAACCTAGTAGAGTCACACTTACATGACCTTCTTGAGGCAGAGAGCAATTACTGATCTTCCCTCTTGGATCTCCTCTGATACAATCCAAGAAATTAAGCTCTACTTTGTGTACTGGGTTATGCCATCAGGAATCAACACAAGAGCAACACCACCTATAAGGAAGGCTGCAATGCCAAACAAATTGCCACGAGATAACAGAATGCTCTCAATTACTTTTAACAAAATCCATCAAGATTCAGTAATTGTGATTTAATTGGATGCAGCAATTGCTCCATGTGGACTTTGTGACAGTGAAACAATGTTGTTAACAAAACCTGAATGAAGCTGTTGCCCCACGAGGCCTGCAGAAAGGCCTTTAGCTGTGCTGGTAGTAACCTTCTGTACAGACTGAAGCAGGATCCCTTTTATTCTTTTATTATTACATGTGTGTGCAGCAATCACACAGAAGGACTCCCAGTCCCAACTGGGGGCTTCTACTACTCTGAGATAAATAAAGTATGTGATTAATAATAGACACTAGAGCAACATCAGTACTTCATAAGAAAATGGAAAATACACTCCTGGAGAATAAGCATGTACCTTACAATAATTCTACTTATCATTCAGGTTTTCTTCTCAATTATAAACAACAGCAATAGGACAAAAGATGGCAATTTTAATTGTAAAGCAGTCTAATAATTTTATAAAGGGAGCTGTACTCCTGCTGTACATCACAGCGTAATGAATTCCTTTTGAAATGGGAGAAGGAAAGAATAATCCCAGAAGCTCTAACAGATAAGATGAAATGCCATCCTAATGCAATCTGTGTCTTGTTCCCGCCATAATAAGTAGCTATTTTTGTTTAGCAAATTGAATGCTGCATTGTTCCCAATAACAGGAATGAGTGTGGACAGGGAAGAATCTGCTTACATGGGAATACTTTTATGTAATTATTAATGAAGTTGTTTATTGTTCACATTGTCTGTGCAGCCTACAAATGCCTATATTGAACATTCAGCAGAACTTAGACAAACCATTAGTCTAATTTGAATAGTGGGAAGGGATCAGAGACCAGAATATATTTTCAGCAGCTTTTTGAATTTTACTTTAATTCAGTAGAGTCCAACCTACAAATCTCAGGTGATTCAACAGACTCCAAGTCTCTTATACTTACGTATCTCTATCTGACTTCATAAATCCTTCACATGTTTCTGCCCAAAAGTTTAAGACTTACACCTTAGCGAGTGCCTTTGGATGAGAGTTATTTATGGCTGTCAGTATTCAAAAAAAGGGTTTAGGATGAAAAAAGAGACTCTCTGGCAAGACAGCTGAACTGTGAATGAGTCTTATGGATTCCTCCAAACTCTTAACTGATTATAATTTTTAAATGCAATATGTCTATAGGTGTGACATTTGAGGTCTTACAATTCAAAAAATGCTCTACAGTGCTAAAACTTTAAACACGACTTGAAGATGAGTGCATTTTTTCTTCGTCTGTATATACCCATTACTTTTTCCATATAATGTTTAGTGGTTAGAAATTTATTAAGTCCATATACTAACTGCTTTCAATACCATATTCTCCACAAAGAAGTTATTGATCATACAACTAAATTAACATTATTAACAGTAGAAACATCACTTCAGCAGTAGTGAGATATAAAAAACAACAGTGGGATGTTTCTGTGGGGGAGAGAAGCTGCACTATGTAGCTGCTAAAGAAAGCACAAGAGTGCAGGCATGGGCCACCAGATGAAGACATGGCTGAAGATCAGGAATCTTGCAAGGATCCTAAGTTTTTAACAATATGCTGTCAGAAAGAATGATGGTGGATGCCATCCCAGAGCTCAAAGAACTAGTAAGCCCAAGATGAACATGAAAGACACCAGAGTTCAAAGTGTGGCTGAAAATAGAGGGATTTTAGAAGCAACATCATTTCTAAGTGCTTCCCTTCCACCTATTTTGCAGGGGTTTTATTTGTTTTGGTTTAACCCAGATGAGTTTGCTGATCCAATTCACGACACGACTCCATAAACAGTTGTGTTAGCATAACTGAGGGAGCACTATGCTGCAGCATGGCACAGAAACGAATGGCTCTGGATTTGAAGGGAACTCATGCTGAAGTCATGAGATTGTTAAATGAGGGCTTCTCTTCCACCTCAAGGGAAGTGCAGCATTGTTTTCAGTGTCTGTGAGGGAAGCTGCAGCTTGATCTGTAGCTGAAAGGTAATCCGAATTTAAACTCCACCATGAGGACAGAAACCAAAGTTAGGAAAGGATATTGTCAAGCCATAATATATCTTCAGGAGAAGTAAAACAATTTGGTTTATGACAATAAAGCTTTAACCTGTTACAGAACTGAAATTGTCTTACTCTCTCTCATAGTGAAAGTGCAAATGATCCTGTAACAAGTGGAACACAAAGAGCTCGTTGCCTCCTATTTGACTACCACAGAAACTGTATGCAGCAGTCGAGAGGGTGTGAGTAGGTTCATTCCTTGCTGCTCCTCAAAAGGAAACTCAATGCATTATCAAACGGACTTCCAACCATGGCTCACCAGCAGAAAACCTGTCTTAGAGATCTGCCATCTCTTATCTATACCTGCACAATTCCTATAGATTTTGGTGGGAAGGGTATAGGCCAAATTTAAGAGACAACAGCATCTGCACAACTGTACAAGTATTTCTAACATCTATGAAAAGGCAAATTCAACTGGACTTTGATTCTCAGCTCAGTTACACAATGACCTACCAAAGTTATAAAACCGCCTGGAATACCAAGAACGTTCAAATCCTTAACTACAAATATCAGCATAATTTACAAAATTATTTACAAAAATATAACAGAAGCATTGGGTGCAACACACCCTTTAACTGTGAAAACATCAGCAGTGAAGCACCTAAGAAATAATACCAAAAAGCGTAATTAATTTCTCTCTCTTTTTGTGTTCTGTTTTTAACTTTTTTAACTTCAGTCCCTATTAGAAACTTCTTACTTCTCTTCCCACAAATTAGCTGCTAGGTGCAGGTGAATTTCTTAGATCCAATCTCACAAGTTTTTACAACTTCCTTTGCTGATCATTTTTATAAAAACATGCTTTAGTTCCAAGCCCTAAGCAAGCGTTTTCTGATCCTACACTTCTACTCTCCCAGGATGAGTTTCCGTGGTTTGGGCAATGTTCTTTTCTACTGAGGCTTTCCCTGAAAGTCTAAATGAGCTTAGACTTCTGGTAAAGAGTTTATCCCTACTGGAGCCATAGAAGAGCAGGTGTTTGCAGAGACAAAGAACAGTCTTTTCCAAATGAGTTGGCATTGGAGCACACTATTTTAGTCAACTGGAATACATTATTTTAGAATTCTTAGGTTAGAATAGCAAAACACGAAAACCCACGATAACAGAGTGACTTACCTCTCTGCTACACAGTAGCCATAATTTCCCGAATTTTGCTCCAAGCAGCCAGCTCCAAGTTCAGTTCTGGAGCAAACAGTGGCAGTTCAGCAGCCCTGTACTGTGTTCCACTGACCTGGAGCCTGGCCAGGATACTGGGTGCTCAGCATAAGGTGCAAAATCCACCTAGACACAGGCTAAATTACCTGTGCTTAGTTTTATGCTCCCATGGCCAAGATTCCTCCTAGCACCAAACAAAAAGTGTTCCTAGCACCAAACGAAAAGCGTTCCTAGCTCATGCTAAGCTGCACTTACTGCTGCAGCTAGTGAAGTCTAACTTGACTGAAAGAGAGGGACCACAGAGAGCAATTAAGTAGCAGAAGACAGAGGTTAAAAGTCTGGAATTCGGATGACAAGATTTCACATTTATGATGCTCAAGTGGATCTTCATATTTTGCTCATTTGGTAGTTCATTCATTAATTTTCACCTCATTTACAATATTTTGATAACCAACATGAAAGAAACTAATGATTTGCATTATGATAAAAGTATCAAAACTAATATGCATCTCTGTTTTTAATGTTTAATTTCCATGATTTCAAAGGCATAAACTTTGTTAAAATCAGCCGAGACTTCACTGGATATTTTAACCATCTCATTTTTAATTGCAATTAGTTATTTGAGTGATAGAATTATCTTTGTATTTTCCTTACTGTCTAGGCAAAAATAATCAGTACATTACTGAATAAAACAAAACAATTTCAGTTTAGACCTCAAACAATAGATAATTCAATGTTTTAAATTCTTTCAAGGGAAACAAACCCCCAAGAAATTATATATCTTCCACCTTTAAATTGATTTTCAATATTGTTCTGCTTTATTTGCTTTCTCCACATGGTTTCTTCTGTTTCCTCTGTTTCCTCTTTCTACTACACTTCTTTTTCTGACACGTAATTTCCTACTTGCTTTTATCTCACTTATTCTACTATTTTTTTCCATTATTTTTTCTATTATTTCATCTTCCTTTCTGTTTGTCAATTTTATGCAGGTTTTTTTAGTGTGGCTTAGTGTTTTGACATGCCTTTATTGTTGCATTTTTTTATTTACTTTTTTGCTTTCATTGTTCTATAGATGAGACGCTATGCCAAGTCAAATCCCTTTTCAGATTTTCTTTGAATAAAAGATGAGCTGCGCTGGAATCATTCCAGATGTAGCTGCTAAAATGAACTGGTCCAGCACAGCTTTCTCTGGATTATATTCCATGATAGTTTCACTACCACTCTAGCTTTAAGAGGAACACAAGAACTTTCACCATGAATCTCTCTTTCTGTCATTTTGGTACCTTTGATTATCTCAGTCTATTGTATTTCAGACTCAAAACTAAGCAGAAAAAAAGGGCTTTCTTGTGCTGACTTCTGACAAATACCTGCTGATGGTGACCTTCAAAAAACTACTTCTGTGAACAGTAAAACCGAGGAAGACTGAACTCTTGCAGCTCTTGTCTCTGTTGGGATTCTCCCGTGTCTGCTGCTTTGGGTGTTTTGGGGCGTTGGTTTTCTGTTTGTTTATTGCTTTTTGGGGTTTGGGTTTTTTTTCCTTTGTAGCACTTTTGTTTCCAATTTGTACAACCTGAGTATTTTCACGTTTCCCCCATTGTGTCAAACCTGTTTAAAATGTGACAACAGATTCTAAAGTTTGGATTCAAAATTCTTCTTGCCTTATCCAGTGCTTACTATAATGGCTGGTAAAGTGAACACTCCTGACATTCATACATATACAATTGTTTTCAGTCCTGGCTTAAAAATCAGTTATTCCATTTCAGATGGGCAGGATGGATTTTTTTTATTACAAACAGAGTAATCTTTCCAATAGTGTTAGAAAGACATGTAGTTGGATCAAAAAAATCTTTAGTTCTTATAGAAAAGGTCACATCTGCACCTAAACATTTTGCTTATTAGTTGTAAATTACCTGTGAAATCTTACAGCACACTCGAATGAAAATACATTACTTAAATGCTTACTATCAGAACTTGAATTATTAGACTAAATAAAGCTACCACAAGTACAAGACTTCCACCGTTATCACGGGTTTCTGAATGTCCGACATGCTGATGGATCCCTCTGCACATCCCCAAACTATTATATCTACGCAAAACCTGGCTGTATTTACTGCCTGTGTACAGACAAATTGCAGAATTCCTTTAATGCAACTTGTTTTATCGCTGCATCTAACTGACGGGCACAAACATCTCTAACAAGATGTTTCTGTATGACGAAGCAGAGCTTGGGGTCCATGTCTGAACTGGCATGAACCCAACACAGTAGCACTGACCCAGACGGGAAGCGTTAAACACATCTACCAGGCATGCTTTGTACAGCTTATTTGTGCACGTGGAGGGAGTCTAACACTTCTAAGAAGCTATTCAACTGACTTTCACTTCTGCAGAAAGTACAACACATGCACAAGCACCAGAATTACTTGGTGTGCGCAGAACGACCACGTATGCACACCATGGGCCATTTATACATATTTTTGTCTCAGAAATTCCAGACTAAAATGGGTTAGTTGTTCAAACACAAGTCTGGTTTGTGCTCACAATCATGTCATCTTCTGATACAAAATAGGTATATGGATGCATATTGCTGAAAGATTTTGTGGATGCTTGAACATCAAATCCTATGTACCCTCAGAAGCATAGCTCAGAAATAATGAAATACCTGAGCTATTTTTTGAGCTGTTCTCTTATCAAGGTAAAAAAAAAACCCTCACAATGCCACAGTAGCATTCCACTTTGATTCTTAAGCATGTATCACTGCAGGTGCAGGCACTGCCTTGTTCAGATCTAGCACAGTTATTTCTGCATGGCACCACACTGACATAGCTTTACATCCTTATGCTATGGAACATTCAAAGACCGATTTCCAAACGGTGTAATACAAGCTAATTACGTTTTCTTTTGCTGTACTTTCACTAGAGAGACAGTAATTTTCTTCTTTTGAGTCACTATTTCCACTGCAGAGGTATCAATTTACATCGGCTCTATCTCGTGCTATGTCATGTTGTGCGGACTTCTAATACCATCAACGAACTCTACGCCCATCAGTTAATTTATCAACAGGACAAGTGCTCTTGGATGAATTGTACAGTCAAGGACCAAGCCAGTGGTTGCTCTAAACCTGAAGTGATAACTGGCTTTTTAAGAAAAAGACAAAAGTAAAGCATTTGAATCCTACACTAATTCATTTGTACCTCTGCTATGCTGTGCTTTAATACCACTGAAAGCCACAATGACAATTAATTGGTAACGCTCCATCACGAATGCCTCCAGGTGTGAGAAACAGTACTAGCATAATGTCATTCCCAAGGTACTTCAGGAGAATAACACCACAGCTAGTAGTCAGTAGAGCCAAATCTCCACAGTATTTAAAACCACTTTTATTTAGATTTGGCGAACAGCTTCTTGGAAAGGAAAACAGAAACTGTACTAGCAGCTTGTACCTGAATGTTTCTAAATCTATTCAGCCCACCTATAATGAATAAAAATGTCAATCAATATATTTGTATGTTAGTTTTGAAAAGCAAAACAGAGAAGAAAATTGGATCCAAGACAGAATTATGTTTATGAATGCAATTAACAAAGAACATCTATAAGCAGAAGACACAGCATGCATTAACACATAGCACTGACAGATACAAATTTGCACACATGAGAAAATGTGATATAGAAATGAGTAGACACATTGAAATATGTATGCAGAAAGTAAAGCAAATGCAGTAAAACAGAAACAAAGTCTCTGCATTTGACTTTCAATACTAAATGAGAACACGGCGTATGTCTACATGACTTGAGGAAAAACACCTGGCAGCTTGCTTTTAGTCTGTTCTCCTCACAGCTTCTACCTTCTCCTCCAATGAAACTTACAGTCTCCCAGGTCACCAAACCCTGCTCTCTCCTGCTCTAATCCTGGAAAATGTCTTCCCTTGGAAAAAGTACTTTTTGTATTTAGTTTTTAAAAGAATGGAGAAATGAGTTCATCATCTCCAAAAAGTATGAAAGAAAGAAAACTAGGTTGTAGACGAAAGCCATATAACACAACAAACTATGAGTACTGTTGTAATTATTTGCTGCATTTAAAACTGAGAAATTGAATATTGTATTCTCAGTTAAGTTTTTATCTAGAGGAACTCTGACATTTTCTTACTCATTTTTAAAAAAGCTTGAATACTAGAAATGTGCATTCCAATACTCTTATGTTTGCAATCATGTGCATGTTTTATATGCCCAATTCAATGCAATGAAACATGACAGATACTGCCACGTTAGAGAGACAACACACTTCCAGCAGGAGGAACAAAACCCATTTGTTTTCTCCATCTTTTTGCACATGGAAGACACACTTTTCAGAACGCAAATGGATCCTGTCTTCTGGGCTTCCACATCCCAGATGCCTTTTCCTTCTTTTGATCCAAGACAACTATTAAGAGTTTCCACTGCATACAAGGAAGAAACTCTCGTTCTTTTACATCCTTCAGTTTTCCCTTCTTCCCATCATACCTCTACCCTCTACCTCTAGTTACAGATAATGCAGGTTAGCAGACAAAGTTTATACTTATCAAAATTATACTCTCCTAAGGCCATATTTCAACATATCATTTCCATTTGTACTGTTCCCTAGATCACAAATAAATGCATCATGACAGGTTTTTGGTTGCCACCTGACTCCACCCATTAGAAATACTAACTAAAAATAACTATGCTACAAGATAAATTTAGTAGTAATTTAACATGCTTCTTTCTACAAGCCAAGTATTTGAAGGATAGGTCGAGCACTTTCCTACTTACAGAATTTGACTTATGGGACTATCACCTCCTGTGATATTACTGAAGAAGGAACATACAAAATGGTCTAACAGATTTATATGAATTTGTGTAGTGGCTCTGGCCGTTATTGACATTCTTCAATTATCATTGACCTTTATGTTCTAGGACAAATACTATTCCCTGGAGTAGCCACTTAGAAGAAAATTAAATGTGCTGTTCCTGAACATGTCATTTTTATGCTACTTTAAAAAAGAAATGCTGCTTAACCAGCTAATTGCAGAAATTGTACGTCATCTAATGAAGGCTCTTATCTGTAGGAAACCTACAGTAAATTAGCACTGCAAATGGGATGGGGCAATTCCACTGTTTTCTGGTAGACTGTAAATGATAGATGTTCCTGGCATCTAGAAGCGTTCTTGCTTTGTTTCCCAAAAGCTGTAAACTCATTAGCATCTCATCATATTCTGGAACGCAAAACCCCGCAGCATGCACTGGACATCTGGGAAAAGCTGTAAAAGAGATTAATCACTGCCTTTTTGTGATATGGTGGAAACACAGGAAGGACCTCTTTACTCCTGTCAACCGTATTTTTGTTCTATTCTTTATCTTTAATGCCTTTCTCTATTCAAAGTAATGTTAACAAGATGCCTAAATTCTCATACAGGACACTTTCTAGGAAGAAGTGAATTCATCAATAGATGTTGCAAAACTGAGGTGGTGAGTTTTCCCTTTGTCACCACTCTATCCACAGCGATTTTTTGCTAAACACGACCTGCTAACCTGCATTATCTAGTCAGATAAGGGCCGCCTTCTGGCGTAACTAGCTAGGGTACCTGTCATCTTTCTTCAAGGAACATCCTGTGTCCTTATCATTGAACACAGGGAACTCACTTGCCTGCCATAACTAGAATCAAGTTCCTGGACGGGCGTTCTTCTGTCACCTTCCGTTGCAAACGACACAAGTATCACAGGATTTGATGAATGAAGAGTGTAGACCACAACCAATGCTGAGGTGTTAAGACAGAATAACAGCTAATAAAACTGTCTCTTTAAATATGCTTTCTAGTCTATTAAATGATATACCTGCTAGTAGTAACAGATTTTTAAGTGACTTTGCAAATGACACCATCAGTTGTCAATGAAAAAATGTTAGAAATGGCAGGCAGGAAGAAACTTTACCTACTAGTTCCTTTCCACTGAGCTTTAGGTCCATTTCTGTATCATGTCCACACAGAATTTCTTATCAGAGAAGCATAGCCCCTACTCCATTTCTGAGACTGTATGCTGAAAGTTTATACCACACATTAAATGTCCTTCATCTAAACACATAATTTTCAGTGTCAAATTATGCTCTAGATGGTCTTAAGAAATCGTGAACTGGTTTCTATTATGAAAAGTCATAATATTTTAAACTGTTACTGATGGGAACTCTGCGTAAGAAGCAAAACCTGGGTTACAAGTTCTTTCAAAGCCCACACTATATTTTAAAACATGTCAGACAATACTGGCAAATATATCTTTGAAGTGTATTTACCTAATTGTGGGCACAACCCACCAAAATATACTCTAAAGCTCTAGGCTATGCCAAGTCAGGCTTCTGGGACAGGTTTAAGAAGAGAAGCCAGAAAATGCTATCAGTTTGCAAACATAACTGGGACCACACTGAATTCACATATAATGGAATGATACAAATATGTACTTTGAGGAGCAAAGTCCTGAAATCTTTAAACCTTATTAAAATTTCCTAAGAAACATTAAACAAGACAGAGTACCAAATGTTATTTATCTAGTTCTTAATTCCAAACAGTAATCACAGAATTACTAAAAATGCAAGGAAAGCCTGGTGGATGAGTAAGAACATGAAACAATCTGTGGGTTTGGAGGAAACAATAGACAGCCAATAGCCCTTTCTAATTTATGCTAAATAAAATTTTACAAAATCGTTGTTTCCTTACAGTCAAAACATTTCAAAAAAGTATCTCTTGGAGAAAGAAAAGACCCTCTCATTTTTTGACATGTTTATCTTTAAGACTTCAGCTTTAAATTCAAGAGACTTTAATTAAGTATCCAGAATTAGACTGAGCAGAACTTATAGCCCAGTTCCTCCCACACACTACTCCTCCACATTAATCACCAGGCTATTTCAGCATACGCTTATCTTCCCCTAAAGCAAACTTTCTGAAGGTATTCTGTTGTTACAAGTTAAGCTGTAGAGCCAGAGCAAACTAGAAGCAAGCCTCTAAACCTCAGAAGCTGACACTGTTGAGGATCATCCTGGTATCATCTGCTTTAGTTTCAGGAATTATCACATTATTATCTGCATAGCTTTAGTCTCCAAAATACCTGAAAGAAAAAGCTAGGAAGAATCTTTAATGCCTGGGACTTAATGTGTACATAATACAAAAGCTTCCTTTTGTTTTAGAAAGGAAAGTAAGAAGACATCCCAGATGTGCTAAGGCTTCTTTTCCACTGCGGGGAAAAAAAAGCAGAAGACAGCCTCCCTCTCCTGAAAACCTGCTCATTGGCTAACACTGGACAGGCATTCATTTATTCACCTAATGGTGACCTGTTTCCAACTTCCGCTGATTAAATAACAGCAGTGTTCATCTGCTGGGTTTCTTAAATAAAGTGGAGTGTTCTTGGCCTCTTTTTTCTGCAGTAAAACAAATGTTACACTTCCAAGACATTGCTGAAACCCCCTGCTATCAGATCTCCCATTTCTGCCCCAATTATTTAAATTAGTCTTGCAACTTGAGGTGATGTAGGAGTCTCCTATGCAAGTAACAATTACAAAGAGGGAAAATGAGCCAGATCCACATCTAATGTACATCGAGCTATACCGACTTACACCAGATGAGTATCTGACCTCAAAAGACATTAGATTCCAAACCCCTGTTTATGTGTTATAGAATAATTACACAAATACCTGTTTAGTCAGTATGGTTATATTCAGCAGGTACTGTAAAAATAAAAATAATTATAAAATTTCAAAGAAAAAAGACCAGTGATCAAAGAGATTTTCACCCAGTTTTACCTGCGCCTCTCCTTTCATACATGCAAATAAAAATATGAAATAAACACAAACACACAACAGTGTCTAATTCTGAAATTACTGAATAGCAATTTCATATCATAAAATAATTTTCAGAGATATTCTGATGAATAATTACTGTCATATTTCTACAGTGCAATTCAAATCAATAATATTACTGGAAGTAGAAGCCAACACACTGCCCTCTGGTCACACTAAATGCAAGTTATTTTCCAAACTGCTGAAGTCAGAACAACAAAGTTATTCCTCTATTAAAAGAGCCTATTTTTACTGAACAGTGACTATAAAAGCACCTGATTCTCATGTGTGTCTTTTTGAAGTAGACAACTCTGATCCTCCAACAAAGTAAGGGAGGCAGACACTGTAATCATCAATTACATCGTCAGAGAGAGCAAATTACATATTAGCGACCAAACCCAAATAAGCTAAGGAAAACTGACACAAAAAAGGAAACCGCTCCTTTCACTTGCTTCCCCTGCTGCAGAAATAAAACAGGAACTGATCCTTCACAATTTAAATTAAAAGTAGGGAGAAGGGGAAAAGCATGACATTCTGGGAACATTCTCCTTTGACTTGGATTATGCAAAGGATTTTACTCCCACATAAAATAGAGGTCACTCCTTATACAGTGGTAATATTCAAAACATGTTCAACATTTCATGAGCATAAAGAGACTGTTTAGGCAAGAAGATTTAAATAAAATACAAACTGATGACAAAAACAGAGAAAAGTTATAATGTATACTTGCAGAGGGAAATACTCTGTTGCCTTTACATTACTTATTTTTTCATGCCATAAGCAGCCCTGTTTAACTGTAAAAAATTAGGTATTCCTTAGATTAAATAAATGATCTCAAGTGAACAGCGTCATCGTTAGCCCATGTTTTACCTGCTTTCATTTTCAGAATACAGCTCTATAGTGGGTTGACCCTGGCTGGATGCCAGATGCCCACCAAAGCCCCTCTGTCACTCCCCTCCTCAGCTGAACAGGGGAGAGAAAATATAACAAGAAGCTGGTGGGTCGAAATAAGGACAGGGAGAGATCACTCAGCTATTACCATCACGGGCAAAACAGACTCGACTTGGGGAAAAAAAGAAATTTAAATATTAGCAATCAAATCAGGGTAGGATAATGAGAAATAAAACCAAATCTCAAAAAACACCTTCCCCCCCCTAATCCCCCCCTTCTTCCCCGGCTTAACTTCACTCCCAATTTTGTCTCCCTCCTCCCCGACAGCAGCGCAGGGGGACGGGGAATGGGGATTACCGTCAGTTCATCACACGTCTCTGCCACTCCTTCCTCCTCAGGGGCAGGACTCCTCACACTCTTCCCCAGCTCCAGCGTGGGGTCCCTCCCACGGGAGACAGTC
>JAVKLA010000039.1:19525619-19549024 GCA_034782735.1 Sagittarius serpentarius | reverse complement strand
TTCTATTAAACTGTTCTTATCTCAACCCACGAGCTTTACTTTTTTTCCGATTCTCTCCCCCATCCCACTGGGTGGGGAGGGAGCGAGTGAGCGGCTGCGCGGTGCTGTGTTGCTGGCTGGGGTTAAACCACGACAGTTTATAATGAGCAAAAGCCCTGAAAGCAGACTCTGATTTCAGGTTTGCGGTCAAGCAAACCTCTAAACTACACAGATGCAAAACAATGCCATTTTGGAAAACAACCCAAAATTTCAATACTGGTTTTTTGCTTTCTGTTTTGTCCATTATAAATGTTGTGTATTCAGACCTTGATTTTGTTTCAGGGCCTTGTCTCTGGACTTTCTGGCTTTTGAAATAAAGACTCTGCTCATAACATCTCAGAAGTTCACTTGGATTCAGATCAAAATGACAAAAATTTAGCAAGTATGAAAGTGAAAACAAACTCTCAAAAAAATTAATAGCCTCTTTGCAGCAGTATTAAAAATGGAATTCCTTGGCCTCTGATAGTGTTGTTTTGATATGTCACACACTGTTACATCAGTCATGTTCTGTTATGTTAATATGTTGAGATGAATCACAGTAATGCCACAGCAGCCAAGAAATGTCAAACACCAATACCTTGACACAAAGTGAGAAACAGCCCTTATGCATGCTTAGGCCTTTGACTCACCATCTTGTATTCCACAAAACCACATAACCCAAGTTCCATGCACTTGCTGGAAGTAGAACACGAAGTATATTTCCCTTCAGATGAATTTTGCTTTAAGTAGAAGAACTGTAGAAGTTGAAATACTGTAAGGTTTCATCTTCTCAGACTATCATGTTCCAATTCTAAAGACACGTATATTAATTTATTCACCCTGTTGTCATGAAAAAGCTAGTCATTGAATTGTGTAAGAAGGAACGATGGAAAGTCCCTGAGAAAATGCAAGCATGTTTTGTTTCTGTGATGTAACAGGGAGATTTTGTTACCTCCAACGAGATAACAGAACAGTAAGTGTGGAATTCTTTCTTCTGTTTTTCCTAATGGATTATCAGCAACAGGTAAACCACAAAAGAAATTATTTGAACTAACACAGTCAAATTTAAGTGACAAAAGTAGTCACTGATCAAGTTTTAACTTCTTTTCCAATATCTGCAGAACACCCCCCCTCCCCCCGCCCCCGACAAACACACACATATGGGGTCTTTCTTAAAAAAGCAGACAGAGTTGTGATTAAATTCAGTGACTACTGCTATCTTTCAATACCCAGCAACTCTGCTAAATACAATGGTTCCTAGGATTACAACAATCCTATATGCTGTACTGACACCCCTTCTAATTTAAGTAACATCTAACAGAAAGTCTTCATTTGGTCACTTTATCACATGATTTACCAATCTAGTCAAACCACCCCTTAATTTTCCTTTAGAGGATGAATACATTCATCTGTATTTTTATTGCTTTTTCTGGTAGACCTGAAGCACAATGTTCCCTCTACCCAATTTAAGTATGCAGCCATGTACATGTTATCCTCCTTTTGCAGCACATCTTCCAGGAAACAGACCAGGAAGGAGTCAACGGCAAAGACTGTGTGATAGTAACTTCATGGACTCTTTAAATTATTCCACTGCAAGTGTTAACCTCACACTGCATTTACATTTGGAAAGTTAGTCCTCTTGAACTCACTCCAGGCATTATACAGACTCAGAGGGCTAGATTTAATAAGAACAACTTGGTCAGAGTAGCTTAAATTTATACAAGTACAAAGGGAAGTCGTTAGAGATGCAGTTCACACAAAAGCCATGCATTTATGCATTTCGATTCTGCCCCTTTTTCTACTTTGGCAGAAGAACATGAAGAGAAGAAAAAAAGAAGATCAAAAGCCATGAAAGTTTTGCAAGAAGCCAAGTTAGTTCATAAGACCACAGAACAAAGTAATGTTATTTCCTAAGCTGATGTGGCCTTAAGTGTCTTAAATATGCCTCGAGCTTGCCAGAGGCAAACAACTACTGCAGACCATCCTACTTCTCATCTATTTTTTGTTCATTCATTAGGAGAAGTTCTCCATGTAGTGTCTTACCTACCTCAGTCTTCCTCCTGCCCTGAAAACACTTTAGTTAAATTGAGAGTACGTCTGTAAATGTGCTCTCACTGACACACTCACTTAACTCACAGGTGTACACACACATACATGTGGACACGCACCTTTTTTGTACAAAAATGGTTTTTGTTTAATCTTTCCTTAAAAACAGTGCTGTTGTGATATCCTTTTGCCTGTAGGTTTGCTACACTTAACAGAATTACCAGCTGTCACCAAATTCATGTGCTGTTCATAAATCTAACTGCATTTTTTGGACAGCTGTTCATCTGGGCGTAAACACATTCATTCTAATAGCTACATTAGCTGTACAAGTTTATTTGTTCGGTTGTGGTGTTTTAACTTTCTCTCAGTGTAATTACTTCTGACACTCTCCCATCAAGTAAGTTTTCATGTGTTGAGAGTTTTCTTACTTTCATTTGTTTTAAGCCAATCAATTACTTTTTTTTTCATAGCAGATGCTGTATCATGATGGACAGTCTGTCATAAACAGATGGACTTGGTCTAAATCCATCCTCAAAAAAACCATCCCATCAAGACTGAAGAGCTGGTCTCCTGGGAGTGTCAGTCAATACTCAGCACACCTTCCCGAATGTTTACTCAGCACAAATCCTGAACAAATTTTGAACAACCGACTATGGGTGTGTCAATACTAAAGGGAAACAGTAACTGTATTTTACTCAAAATACAGCAGTCTGCTCATCTTCATGCATAAGCTCTCCACATTATGGGATATTGACAGGGTAACAGGTACAGCATGGAGACAGAGATAAGATAATATGGGAGGGGGAAAGCAAGTGGGGATTGGGTTTGGATCACAGCTGCCACAGTCAGAGAATAATTCAATAAATGATCATGGATCCAGTGAGACCTGTCTCTGTCTCACGTACCTATAAACCCAAAACCAGCAAGAAATGGTTATCTGTCTGCAGCACAGAAGACATTCTTCTCAGTGCTAAGGGGAACGGGGCAAATTTCAGCCCTACTGACTCACAAGTGTTTGACTGATCTTCTGAAGCAGACTGCCTTTCACTTCTTCCTGAAGGCCACTATCTTTCATTGTTCACCAGATCAAGAATGACTACCTGGTATCATCATTGGCAAGACAGCGTAATTAACTACTGGCCACAGTCAGGTTAAACAACTTCTTACATGCTTTGTCTGACAATTCACTGATTTTTTATTCCTTGAGATTCTAGCAACTTGACCACAAAGCACCCATGTATTTGGTCATTTCTTCGGATTTATGGGTGCCCTGAGCATCTATGAATCCAACCTGATGTGCTTCAACATAAGCATTCTAAATAAATTCCTGTGTATTAAAGTGTGGTTAACCTCTCTGTGACAATTTAGCCACTTCTATTTATCCACTTCTACAAAACGTTGTGCAAGTTCATAAAGCAGAAAAATTATCATTATTAATGATTATGTCAGTCAGACTGCAGCAGAATGGTTTGGTACACCTTCCACTTAAACTAGACTGGACAAAAGGATGAGAGGGAAAAGGTGCAGAACAGAAATGAAATTTTTGAAGCATGAAGGTTGGCTCACGTTTCTGTGTATTTGCTTCCATTTCATTACAGAAGCATACATAGGTTAAAGAAAAAATGAAAGTGGGGAAGTAGAAAAAGGAAGAGGGCAGTGAAATGGATAAAAGAAAGGGAGATATGAATAATAGGGGAAGATAGAAGACTGAAAGCAGAAAGTGCTGAGACGGAGGTTGCAGAACAAAATAAAGAGGTAACAAGGATTATTCATCACTTCTATTGCCTTCAGGTCATACGGGCCAAGCACAGAGAAGTGCAGACAGCGTCCTGCAGATCAGACTGTATTTGCAGGTCCTCAGTATACAGCCTTCTTTATAAGAAGAGGCATATGAAGTTTTACACAATCACCAATAATTTTGAAATTCTAACAGAACTGATCCACTAAATGAGATTCCCTACTTCCCTGAAGATACCAGTAACCTGCATAAAAACTCATAGCATGCTAATCTGTGTGTCCACACCGGCACTCTATTTCTTAAGATGCTTTTACTAAACCAGTAACATTCCACTACTTCATGTGAACTAACCACAGCTGAACAAAAAGGACCAACTGTTCAATATATATTTGTGATCTGATCCAGATAAGAACACTAGTCATGCTAGGGGTAGAGAGTATGTTGCAGCAATAGTAATTTTTGCATAATTGACCTCTTTGGCCCTTAGAAACAAACAATGGTAGATGAATGACTACTGTAGCCTAAAACAACATAAAAGACCACATTCTTTTTAAATCTCAATACAAGGGAAAATAGCATTACACGTTTATACATCAAAATTCAGATGTGATCAATCAACCTACCTCCAGATGTCACTGTTCTTTGAGAGCTGAAAATATTTTAGGGGAGAAAAAGGAGAAAAAAAAAGAATTAAAAAAAACACCTGTTTTCTACACACTTAAGATGTAGGCTATTCAAAACTTTCAAAACTCTTAGATTTAAAAGTATTTTTTTACATTCTTCCTTTTAGCTTCACGTCCAGAAAGGTTCTGTTTAGTAGGTGGATATCTGAAAAGAGCTCTGCAAATTGCTTGCATAAAGCCAACCAAAAAACTGTACTGTAAAAGCATTCCTCAGGTATTTCACAGACATTATCTGAAAGAGATGGCACAGGAAAGAGCAAGTGGATTTTCCATTATTCCAATGCATTTACTGTGTTCTGATGGACTGTTGTGATAAGGAAAGGAGGCACAAACCAATTTGGACTTTACATTCCATTTAATTGCATATATGTCGTAGTATTTTGAGGCTTTCTGTGCAAGCTGTAAGCTGCCAGCAGCACAATAAAGCTGCTTGTATCCGTTGCACCACCAGAACCAATTTTTCTAGGAAAGATGTGTCTTTGCATCTGGGAATCAGAACAGAATTCTTGGTTGAAGATTGCTAGGGCTTGAATCCACTAGACATTATAATTAAAGCCTTTTTTTCTAATCTGCCAGAATGAAATGGCTTAAAGCAGCAGAAATTTTCCCATATACTTTCTCTTGCTAATACAGAGATGAATATACTGCATCAGAGCAGAATGAATTTTACAGTATTTCAGGATTGCCTGCCACTGTAGTTCTGCTTTGTTCTACTCTCCAGGAAGCAAAGCAATACAGAATCTCCTGTTTTACCAGTGAGGGATCTGGCAGCCATCTGCACAGTTCCAGAACAGAGTATGACTCTTACATGAGAGAGATACATTATTCATGAGATGTTCCAGGGTTGCTTCCATTCTCTTGCGCATGGGGTGAAAAGCTGTGTCCGCAAGGGGGGCTGCTCAGTAAATTGAGTTCTGTGTGAAGAGGCATCTTAGCAGAGATGTGGGTCTTAGATGTGGATCCTAACAACACCAGGGGACTCGGCAATCCAACAGCATGCAATGCTCAGCTCCATGGAGTAGCAGGTTGCTTAAAGAATTGTCATCTTTTGCTGCAAGGTATTCCTAGAGCACTCCTTATCATCTCTATGTTAGAGGTATAAGTATCCTGGGAGTCTTGATGGTATTTTATGGTGTTTGTGGAGTCAAGAACATTCATCACTGATACTGCAGATCGCTGAAAATTTAAAACGAACTTTAAGAGGTAGGCAGAAGTGAGAATCATGCTGTCTGTTTCTACTCACTTTTTTAGGTCTCTCAACAGGATAAAATGCAAAATAGAATGACTATGTTCCAAAAATATGAGTTATTCATACATGGTAAATATGTAGTGAATTCAAAAAGCCACAGAAGGGAGTTCTGGAAAGCCTCCTTGCCTCTTCACTTGGGGAACAAGAGAGGTGGGGATATAGAATATTGTCACTAAGATAACTGCCATATCTTCTAGAAGTCGCTTTAGCTTTTGTAGACACCCATCTCTCCATAGTGACACCAGTTACCCATCATGCTTTCCAGGACTGCAGCAGAGGCGAGGTAGCAGTAATTATTTTGCTGCTGTCAGCCCATAGTCTCATAATTCTGTGTGGAAACTGGCATTTCATGTTCCAACTACCAAGAACATAATTTTCTAACTATCATCAGCTCACAAATCTTCAGTAGAAGAACGTTTCCAGAAGTTCCACCGTGGCAGTACTCTAAAATATCTGCGGGTGACCGATTTTGTCAAGTCTAATGATCTTGGATAAGACAGCTGAGATTTCAATGTGCTTATATCTGGACTACAGTTTTCTCAGGCGTGAGCTTTCAGCACTAGGGAAGACTGTGTATAAGGGCATTGTGTTGACTGCAAAGGCTTCATGATTAAATCACCTTTTTCAGGACAATTTTCAACTCTGCCAGGGAGACTCTCCCATCAGTGATCCATATAATTACTTTTCATGTAGGCTGAGCTTGAGAACTGTTCACTAATGCTCTAAATATACAGGTATCAGTGCTTAAATATCCACAATCATAAATACTGTCAGATGCAAAATCTTCCAATGGGTTTTGTTTGGATATAGTGGCATAAAATACACAGGAATATAAAGACACCAGAAATCAGAAGACTCCTCTGCAATGGAGAAGACATACTGGTGTTAGTTGCCACAGTGCCTGATTTCTACTGGAGACTTAAAGTTGATGACACCCACACACCCACCCAAGTGAGTGCTCTGATCACAGAGCATTGGTTGTTCTCGCTTCAGTGTTTTCCAATCAAAGGAAAATTTCGTCACAAGCATAACCTATAGAAAGTAAAATACTAAAATAATTCCAGGAGAGAAATGTATAGATATAATAAAATCAGCAGCAAAAAATCTAAAACCTCCAAGTCAGTTTTTTTTCTCCCTGGACAGATAATTTCAAACTGTCACAGGCTCCCTTTGCTGAGCCCCGGAGACAGAATAGTCAATCTGAGAGGCCAAAGTGGCAGGTCAACAATACTCTTTGTCTTTCATTTTAGGTCACTGCTTCTGAAAAATCAAACACATTTTTATGCAGATATGAAATAACATAAAAATGTTAAAAGCTTTATGAGAGATATGTCTTTTTTATGTATGTTTTTTCTTACTTAGCATCTCAGTAGAAGAAAGAGCAACGACATGAAACAACAGTAGACTTTTCAGTACTGCTAATACAGACGGTGATTAAATTTGTCCATTTTTATCACCCAAATAACTCATTCACCCTTGTGGCCAGTATTTATTTTCATCTGTACCAAAGTAAGGTTTTAATTTGAGAAATAAATGCCTCCTACCTTGGATTGTTCATGCTGTGCAAAATTATCAACTGGCAAGCAATTTTTTCATACGCGATAAGGATCGCATACCACATATCAGTCAATGCTCAGTCTGAACAATTTACATGTTTCACGTGGTATCCAGATTAAATGATGGTACTTCTAACACTTCAAATATTCTAATACTCCCCAACTCACAGCTATTGGAATAAAGCATACAGAAGGCATGTACTCTTGAGAGATAAAAACACATTAGCTCCAGTCACAAAAATCGTAGAGAAAGTTAGAGTATCACTGTGCCAAAGCTGATAAACTATACCTCCCCTCCCAAGGCTTCAATTTCTCTGTGTAAGCTCAGGGATATCAGCATTACATTCTAAAAATACCCAAAGCAACCTGCCTAAAGGCACCTGTAATGTTCTGTACCCAAAGACCCCAACTGTACTCAAACCTGTCGAGTCCAAGCCTAACAACGGAAATAGGACAATTCTTCTGCATGAATTCTGTTCTTCGCACACCTGAACTAATCAGTATGGGAATCCCACACAACTATGATTTCTTTGGAAATATGAAACCTTGGTGACACAGGTTGAAGCTTCAGAAGCTTCAGCAGAACCATTATTTAAGCTTCTCAGCTTGGTCTTCTAGCTTTTATGTGTGCAAAGTAATAACGCAATTCCATCAAGTGCAGTTCTAATATGCCTTGCAATTATGGCCCCAAGCTCTAATTACATTATTATTGTTATTTTTTATGATGAGAATTTCACTTTGTTGTTGTTGTTCTTTAGTTCAAGGAAACAGGAAACCACACAGAAAAGTATGGTTGTGAATTTTAATTGCTGAGCCTTAATCACAAAAAATACTGCAAAAGGGAATTAGCCAAATACAGTGTAGCAGAAAAAATTAGTCATATCTATGCGGTTTGCCATAACAACATCTGGGACTGTCAAAACTGGCAGTTGAGACTCTCCAGGATGAAACTTTGAAAAATATGTACATTCTGAACTACAGTTAAGTTTAAAAGATTTTCTGCGCTTCTAATTCTCAATACCAAAGTCTTTGCAGTAGGTTGTAAGACAAAATAAACCCCCCAAACTAGGTTAGAACTTCGGCTGATGGAAGTTCCCACTCCACTGACAGCACGTAAAGATTCAGTCCCAACTATTAAACATGGGGTTTACCAGATAACGTTGGCCTAAATTTGAGATTCAAGATGGGTAGCAACTGACACACTACGGTATTCCTAGAAGAAAACACATTTATACAAGAAATGGTTCCTTTTGCCAGAGTTTTAATTCATTCAATAATGCTTTTTAACAGCATTTTCTTTTTTCTATTTTTAATGCGGTGAGCTGCTTTCTGTGAACACCAAAACCTGAATTTAATTGTAGTTACAGAAATGTAAGTCTGCACTCACTATTTTTATGCAGCATGTCACACCATATTTTTTCCCTGTTATATACTGAACCACACCAAAATTCATTTTAGGACTGTGCACATATTTTAACAACATTTTAAAACCTTAACAGCTGACAACAGTAATCTAATTACATTTTTCACATCTTCTAAAAATGCTAGAGAAAATTTAATTCAAAGTCCATTTCCTGCAAAATGTATCATTTAGTTTTCTCACAAGGATGTTTTTTAGGAGCAATCTCCTTGGTACTGTCGAGAATTCAGTTTCCAGAGAAATCTCCGTAATTCAGAGCAGATTATGAACTTCAAGGGGGGGGCGGGGAACAGAGAAAAAAAAAAAAACAAACCACACACAACAACAAAAAAACCCAAACTCCACAGTAAAGACAAGGAGGAAACAGTAAAAATGGAGGCAAAAAGGTATCGAGTCAAGCATCACAGAAATGACTATAGTTCCTATGAGAGATATATTCTCCAGACGGCTTAGTACGGAAGGCAATACACTACTATTCAGATGTATGTTATGCTTCTTCAAGAAAAGAAAGCCAGCGTTTCCCCCTGCTTCTGCACTGCCTGTTTCGCGAGAGTACTGCTCCACAAGTAGTGCTCTCAAGTTAGGAGACATACATAATTGGTCCTCCCTCTCTCACGCTTGCTTGCCGCCTTCTTCCATACAGCACATTACCTTCATAACTTCCAACCATTTACTGACTCATCAAACATGTTGTCAAGCCTCATAAGTCTCACTAGAAGTAAACTATTTCCTTAGTACTCATTCAACCTTTATTGCATGAACTGTTTTTTTCTTTTCTTTAATGACCTGAATTTGAAGACACAGATATTCTTGCTAGTGGAGTATACTTTATTTCTCTAATATATTTTATAGGTAAGAGGTGATTACCTGACAAAACAGTTCTACATAAAACTGCTAAGAATTTGCAAACAAGTGTTAGTATTATAACCATAATAGCCAGGACAAAAATACCTGAAGGAATTTTTTTAGTTAATTGTTTCACAAAAGGTCTGGATATTTTTTTGTTTCTAATTTTATACTGTAAAAGAAAAAAAAAGTATGACTTACGTATCCAAATATTCTTTAATAGTAAAGTTATAAAAACTATGTCATTTTTATTAGTAGTTTGACCCCTTTTAAAGTTTAGCAAATACTGAATTCTTAATGAAATGTCTTTTTATCATCTTATAGTATATTAATAGAAGAAATATTTATTACTTTCTTCTCCTGTCAAACATTCTATACATGAAAAAATTACAGGTAAAAGGGACAATTTGGGAGGTCAGAGATGAGACAATAGTACTTGCTGGTGAAGCCTGAGTTGCAAATCTTTATCTGAGCTGCTGCTATCTAGACTTTATCCTGTGTATCTTGAATACGTTAGTCTTCCTTACCATATTTTCCACACATATATTCATTACAACTATTTTACTGTGAAAAAGCCACTGACACTCAAGTCTTCTGTCTCTAGCAGACAGCGCAATCTACTGTATAGAATCTTCCCTAATGCTTGAAGTTTACTCATGAGACAAACCACAGACTTTATGTAATCTGGTACACAACCCTAAAATGAAATCTGTTTTCAGCTGCTTATATAAGGGATTAATTGAAATCCAGGTGTACTAAAGTGCAGCTAAGGAAAGTTTGGTGGGCAAAATGATCAAACGATTTCTTTAATTCTCTCCTAGATAACTTTCCTGATACACAATTTCTAACCCAACTCGGTCCTGTTTTGTTTTGTTTTGTTTTTTCACTTTTGGCTCTTAGGAATAATGTATAATAATAAAAACATACATTATTAAGCTGGATTCAGATCTACTTTGAGCTTTTATTTTATCTTCTGCATTTCTTTTGCTTCTTCATTGTACACGTTCAAGAGTAAGGCAAATGCTTAAAGTTTCAAAGATGTTAGTCATATAATTATGTATCAGAGCATGACAGAAATCACACAAGGATCAGAAGAAAACCTCTAAAGAACTCATCTGATGGAACACAGTTTCCAAACTTCGCAGTATTTTACATTACAAGACAGTACATTAACAACATGTCACGGGTGAAATGCAGGTGAAGAATTTAGACTGAAGGGTTAATAGCATCATTTCCACATTGTATTAGGAAATCTCAGCCAAATTCAGCTGTGCTTGTACAGCCACAAGAAGTCAAGTACTTTACTTTTTACAAATAATGAAACACATCCCAAACACTGCTCTTTCCTCCTCTACATGGGAAATTCATAAATGAAAGGACGAAGTATCTCTTATGGCTAATTGGGATATTGTGAAAACACAAAATTGTATCAAATGTTTCACCTTCTCTTTTCTCGTAACCAATATAGTACCTTCCAGGTAAAGGCCTTTGCGTCTAAAGAGATATCTCCTTGGACTACAAGCGATTAGGAACAACAGAATCTGCCCTGTGCGACAGCTGTCAAACAATCCAGAGAAGGTCTAAAAACATTTTGCAGTGTGATTATTGTAAAATAGGCCACAAAGGGGCACCCTCCAGATAGAGGAACTGATTTCACTGTAACGTGGGTGTGGGCTTCCTTTCCAGTGTGATGATACTTTTGCTGAGAAGGACAAGACTTTGAAGAACTGAACCTAGTTCTGAGATCCCCATATGGTCACAGTGCTCTCCAGGGGCCATTCCTTCTGATCCTGCGGGTATGGCAACAGCATGGGAGACCAGGCACCTTACCTCCCGTCTGAGCTCTGCCACACAGCCATCACCTACCCGAAACCCATTGTTCTGTGCTCCCGCCCTCCCATCTGGAGAACAGTAATAAGGCTAACTAATTTTCTATATAAAAGGCCACATTACCAAATGTTTACATCAAAATCTCAAAAGCAAATAAAACTAATCTCATAGCTAACTTCTGTATTACTGCTTTTAGCCTGGTGATTAAAGCCTGCAGCGTTAGAATGGGAATTGTTCTAGCTCACTTCTCTAGAGACAACACTGAGCTCTAGCCATGCTCTTACTAATTTCCAGATACTTATACAGCATTTCAAAAAAAAAAAAGAAAAAGAAAAAAGAAGCATGTAATAAGCACCTGGGCTTCAATGGACCACAGTCAAATTTCAAGCTCTATGAATCTCAGCACAATTTCCACTTACTTTAATTCAAAATGATTTTATTAGGTCAGTGGAATTCCAGTCATTTACATCAACTATAAAATGCTGAGGGACAAAACTGGGAAAGAGCTGCAAGGACCTTCAGTAAGTACACAGACACAGCAAGCCGCATGTTACACGGCCCCACTGCATTTTGACAAGAGGTTAAGTTCAGTCATTTTGACATGCTTACCAGGTCACCACTAAGCAACTGTAGTAAAATAATGTGAAGGATCACATTAGAAATTGTTGGATAAAAAAGTAAATTGAAAGAGTCCCTTTCCATTAACTCTATTCTAACATGGCGCATGGAAGAGGAACACAATATGAAATGCTACATATAAAAAGTGGGGCATATGTAAAATAGATTTTCCATCAAAATAAGCAAGCTATGCTGTTTTGCTGAAAGTACTCCAGCAGTCATGGTGAGTTTTCCTGTTATCTGATGCCATAGCAACAATAATATGTTTTAAAAATTGTAGTAAGGTAATATATTATCATGACAGCTGCGTTAAATGACTGCCTCTCCTGTGTTATGCTCTTGACTTTACACAACAATGTTAAGATGTTTTTTAACCAAGTTTTCAAGATGAAAATAACATGGTGTCAAAATATTTTTTCTAACCAATCAGCACTATTGAAAAACATCAATGAGATTTGCGTTTCCATGACAACTAGCCTCAAACGTTACAAAACTGCACCAAATTTATTTATAAAGGGTTCTTACAAGAAAAACTGGTTCATGTAACATACTATACCATACAAACTTAATATGTAATGTATGCTCAGAACAAAAAACTATTGGTGATATTGAAGTTTTCTAGATTTACATTTCTTGTAGTTACTTTTCCTATTTGGTAGGGACATAATATATTTTGTTTCTTTTCTGTTTTAATAAAATGTAGATTTAGCCATGAATTGTTGATTTAAAAGTAGCTGGAAAACATATAAAAAAAAGAATTTGAAACCATTACTTATTTTCATGAAATAGAGCAGGGACAATTTCGGCCTGGATGGGCAGCTATACAATTAAAAGAAAAAAAAAAAATCATTATTCTATAGTTTCCCTGTGGTTTTCCCCTGGGTATTTGCACCACCATCAACAGCTGAGAAACTCAACTTCATTGCTGCTTCTAAAGACAGCTCATCTTGTGATTCCAATGGTTTGTGCTTAAAGAAAATAATCCCCTTAATATACTGGCAGAGATGACTTATCAAACGTGGTCTGCTATGGGATTAATGATTTATTATCAAATCTAAAATCAATCAGATTAGTGGCATAGTATTATTAGTGGAATAAACATCATCAGAGTATTACAAACCAAACCCTAAATTTCATTTATAGTGGATTTGCAAATAACCAATTACAATTTACAATCCATTTACAATGGATTACTGTGTGCTTTAAGAGGGTTTTTTTATTAACAGTTGGATGGGAAAAAAAAAAAAAAATTGGATTTCCAGTACTATTCCACCTACCCTGTTAGTAACAAACTCTTAAAGCACACAGTAAAATAATAATGACAGTGCTGAAATTAGGTGTCCTTTGACAATTAAATTGAACTTCTTATAAAGCAGTCCCATCCTTTTTCAGTAACGCTGCTATATGCATGTTCAGGGACTGTGAGGACTACAAACGGAATCAGAAAAAGGGGGGTTATAACCCGTATGAAGTGAAGTGGAAAGTCGAGGGTTTAGAATAATGATTAACTTTTATATGGTTATAGAATATTCTTCTAACTCACCTTTCCGCAGATATGACTTTCTTTTGATTAAAAAAAAAAGTTTTTTGATGTCACTAACAAATGGGTTCAAAGTCGGTCAGAATCTCGGTTTTAATTGGTTGACATAACCCAAGCTGCCACTTTATTACAATACGGACATCAAATCAAAAATAAAAGAGATGTCAAAGAGTTGCTACATACTTGATTCTTTATTAATAGACTTCATTACATCTGTCATTCTTGTGACCTCCACTATAAACGTTAAAGAATAGTATTTTTCATGATTAAAATAGAATGAGAAAACTCTGAATTTGTGAGCTTTATCCAGAGGTTCATTTCATGACTGGTATTGCTTTGAGTACAGTAATCAATCTTTCAGAAACTGCCTTTAGAAAGTGGCGGTTACATTCTACTCTGGGAAAGATTGCTGAAAACCCTACCCACATTGCAAAGCAATAGCTCAGAATGATTTCTATGCAAATCATTAAATGAAAAAAGATTCCGAAATCCGCACATTTTCAAGTGATTTGACTGCCTAGTTGGCAAGTTCCAGTGAAAGACAATTCTATGGCAAAGAACAGAATTCGGTGAAGCACACTGTGATCAATCTAAATGAAGTATGAAACATAAAATGTTTTTCTGCATTGATTTCAATACTTCTTGCAATAATCATTCCAGCCTCCTTGATTGACTCTTAAAATTATAGCACACATTTTTCAGAGTGACATTCTATACCATTAAATGTGTTCTCGCACAAAGTACCTGTTATTAAGTACCCTTTAGAAAGTGACATTAAACCCCCATAAAAGACGACCAGATAAGACATATTCAGGTTCTGTATTGGATGATAGAAAAGAGCAACAAACAAACCCCCACACAGAATGAGGAATTCTGAGGAAATTACATTGTTTTATAAGGATAAAAAGAAGAATCTGCTATAGTACCTCGGCTTGACGCTAACTCGACTGAATCAGCCTCTCTGTCAGATGCGCACAAGGCCCTGGTGCACACTCCTGGCAATAATTTTACAACCTTATTAAGAAATAGCATTAATTTCTTCCTATTTAAGACTTATGGTCCACAAACAGTTCATTATTTACCAAGTAATTAACTACCGAGTCACTGTGAGTTAGCTAACTATAACCATATGTGCTCCACAGATGGAAGAAACAGGTAAAGAAACCTAAGCATACTTTTACACACGATGGCAGCATCAGAGGATGCTGAAGTTAGTTTTGATACCCCCAAAACTGAAAGAATTGTAGTGAAAACAATTTGAAAGTTCTGCCTTTTTTCCTAACTGTTTTAAGTGCTTTGGATGCCAAAGCCAAATGAGCATGGCTTTTCTTTGTTTAGATGCAAAAGCAACTTCGTTCACTCCTACACACAAGGAATAAGGCAAGGGAAGTATCGACAGCAATCTTTCAGAAAGAGTTCCTGAGTCACTCACATAATATGAGACAGTTTCCATTTTGGAGTGTGAAAGGATAGCCAATAACTTCTGAAACAGCTTTCAGAGAAAGCAAAATTGTTTGGGATTAAAAAAAAAAAACAAAACAAAACAAATCCCTGATACTGCAGCAAGCTTTTAATCCTAAAAGTCCATCTCAATTACAAAAAGTAAGACCATGCAAAATAAATATTCAACCACTGGAAATGACACAAACATTGCTGCTGCTCAGCTCAACCCTCTCACTGCCTTGCTAGCACATGTGTTGATCCCATTAAAGCATACCGAGGGTTGTAATGCAAGTACATAAGCACCAAGCCAGACCTAAAGGTTCCTCTGTTCTGTCCTCAACAGTGGCCAGCTGTGGATACATACTATTATTTGGCACTGTGGCTGGAGAACAAGGTGAGTATGCAATGGTATTTCTCTAAAACAGGTCTCCCAACCTCCAGGGAACTGCAGGACAAGGAGTTTTTGAGGCAGAAGGTATCAGTTAGCTCTGAATACATTTTTATGTGTTTGTGTACACCATTTTTGACCCATGTAAACTTTCATCATGTTCTTGTGGCAGAGTTCCCCCGTTTGAGCATACTCTTTTCCTTCCCCTGAGCCTGGCACCTGCTAATTTCAGTTGCCACATCCTACTTCTTGTCTGAAAAGGGACAACGAACATCATTCCCAAGAGGTCTTCTCTATGTGATGCATGATTTGGAGATCTCTACTGTGTGTCTCAGCCATCCTTTCTCCTGGTTTGTGTGTATCAGTAGTCCTTGTATGGAAGTCTTTCCACACACATCAATTTCAGCTTTCCCTGCAACTTTCATTCTACTATGCTCTTTCTTAAATGGCGAGAAACAGAGGTACATGAAGTATTCAAAATGCAAGTACACCACAGATTTACGAAAGAGGTTAATAATGTTCTCTTTCATTTTTTTTTATTCCTTTTCTGATAAATCCTAACATCTGAGATTCTTTTGGGGCATTTTTTGAGAATTGAGCCAAAGTTTTCCCAACGTGCTTCTCTCAGTTAATTCATTTTACTGGGTTAATGATTTCAACAACAAAAATGTCATCCTCCTGAACCTCCTATGGCAACATGGCACCTATTCTCTGCCTGCAGTGCCAAGAACAAATGTGTTGTTGGATTTATTAATGTTACCTGAAGCAATCTGGTGGCCTCACTGGCATGCCAAATTCACAAGAGAAATAATTGTTTTAGTGTCTTTGCTCTGTTTGGATCTTCATTTCAGGAACTGCCACCTCAAAATCTGAGAAACAAATTTAACTCACTAGCTGACCACTAAGTGAATACCAAAAAAAAAAAAAAAAAAATATTCCTACTGTTTTGTCTCAACCTTTCCAGTAAGATATTCTCTACCTTCACCAACACATAAGCAAACAACAAACTTTATTACACCTCTTTTGTATGTGGGCCATTTAACTTTCTTCTACATTCTTCAAATAACTTAGCCCCACCTGCACCCTTGCCAAGCCACTAAGACAAATTACAGAGGGAGGGACACATTTTCTAGGAGACAGTTTAATATATTCTCATCTTTGCCCTATGCAAGACTTTTACCACCTTCTCACAGTTACTGTCGGGGATAAGACAGGATCAGAAGGAAGGGCTGGGGTTTTTTGTCTCTACAAACAGCACTGCAAACTTTTTTCATCAATTTGGCCAGACAGTCCTAGTATCTAGGATTACATTTCAAATATGATAATTAATTGCCAGAATTACAGCCACACTGACATAAAAGGTAAAGCCAGATGCTCCCTTAAAAATTATATACAGGATCACGTTCATTGCTGTCTGCTGTCCAGATTTTTGCAAAGGGCATAGGAGGACTACCCACTCCAGTGACTGCCCGATGCCACCACCTCGAGCTGTCTCATGAAACTTTTGGAGCACAGATGGAACTCTGCAGAGACACGGAAGCACACATGGAGTAGGCTGAAATGAGCTTAACGCAGAAACAAATGTTTGGCAGTTGGAGACAATGATTGCTTAGCTTTTTGTGCAAATTAAGCACTTCTCAGGGTTGATTAAGGCTGCATTTGAAGAGATCTCAAAGACATTCATGAATAAAAATCACTTGCTGGACTTTGGTCTAGGGTAATCACTGGGACGCTGAAGACAACTGCAGTGAAAGCATGAAATCATCTGGCATATTATATATTAAGCATCTTCAACATTTTAAAACTCAAAATATTCTTAATGCCACGTGCAGAATCAGACCCACACTGAAGTCACTCTTCTGCGTTTCTCAGGCCTTTAAATAAGGCCAGGCAATTGATAGAAAACAGTTTCAATTAAAGCAATTTTTACAGGCAAGTTATAAATCTCTGAAACCAGGAGTTTATAATAGCAACACTGACATAACTGTAATACAGCTTCACTATGATAAATCAGTCGCTTGTCCTGTAAGTCGCATGTTCTATAAATCAGAAATTTGGAATGTAAATCTCAGCACTTGTTCATAAATCAGCAATACTGATCAACACTAGGAATAATATTTTGGCAGTAAATCACATTTGGCAAAGATACTCCCCTGTGTTAGTTCACTTAAAAATTGTTTAAAGTTGTGTTTCAGGGATTCTCCCTGTGAGTCTCCTGAACGTGCCTAGTGTAGCTGGTGTTAGTGCAGACACAAGAATGCAGACGCTTCGCCACAGCCTGAGACAGCTCTGGCTATTCAGAGTAACTCTTTGTTAGTCCTCAGGGATGCTTTGTAAAGATGTTCCTGTTACTAATATTAGCATCAGAATAGCCGTTAGTACCCAAATAGACATCTGAAACTTGATTAACAACCCAGGTTCCTGCACACTCTGCATGCCTACTTCAAAATCCAGTGTTCTTGCTGAACAGCTGAAGCCCACGCACTCATATTCCCACCACAGTAAGTGTCTAAGCAGGAGCAGGAGGTAGACGCACAGGCTCAGCAATACCTCTGCTGGTCCCAAAAAATAATTTCTACCTGAAAGGTAGACAGGTATGACAACAGGCATAAGATGTATAGGGAAGTGCATGTAATAGGCTAAAACAATGAGGCTGAAAGACAGAAATATGCTATTACTGGTTTTGGCTCTTTAGTTACTATCCAACTTAATGCTACAGCTCTTGTAACCCCATCTCTTCATTAACGACTACAATTTTCAAGTACACATCAGAAGTTTTGCCTTAAAAGGAAGAAAACAGCATGAATACAAGTAGTATTCTGGTTTATTTTCTGGTTTGCCAGTGCAAATCTACCAATGGTTTTCTTTAAAACAATCAAACAGAAAAAATCTTGTGAAACTGAACTTCCAACTTGTGAAACCTCTTCTGCTACAGTGAGAATGGCACTTTCTAGATAACACTTCTTCCTAGCACACGTTTAATGTGAGGTATATTTCTAAGTGAAAGCTGTTTATCTCTTCAGTGCAATCAGTAAACACACACATGCACACATTCATTTAGAGCACTTCAATAATGTTCTGTGTTTACTGAACTCAGGAAGGGTCATCAGGGTTCAAGGTTAACTTTTCTTCCCTCCAGTCTTTGATACATAAGGGAAAAGCCACTTGTTCTCTGTTACGGAATTCTAAAAAAATTATTGCTGAAAAATACCATTCTGCATCAATAAATAACAATGCAGAATGAAATGTTTCTTTTCCTAGAAGAATTATTTATTGCCTCTAATATAAACCAGTGCAATCACTGAGAGTTAGACTAATTTTGCTTGCCTTCCTAACCTACACCCAATTCTACAGTTTCTATGGATGTGAGACAGAGATTTCTCCCGTGGAAATAGGTAACTTCAAAAAGGCATAGCTGATACCACTGTATAGGAAACAACGCACCAGAAGAATATAGTTTCTATTCTTAACAGTGTTGTTTCTTCAGCACACATGCACTGACTAGATAACAGGACTAAGTTACAAACGCAACTCATCTTCTCTCCATCTACTTGAAATTCTGATGGCAAAAATGAGAAAAGAAATTAATGCCATTAAAAAAAACACCTCCACCTCTCCCTGGAACTTTGTACATGCAGAGTGGGATTCCAAGAAGGACAAAATGTTTTCCCTTGAAGAGCATCCTCCAAACATGCCTGCCACTGCCTTTCCCAGGGCACTACAGATGTAACTAAATGCGCAAATAAAGGGCGGGGGGAATTCTGTGGAGACATTAATCTTAATAACATGGTCTTGTGTGCAGTCAACCAACAACTGGGAAGGCCTGATACATTCCTTTTGTCCCAGTATCTTCTTCAGAGGCCTCCTGTACAAGCACATATTGAGCATAATATACCACAGCAGCTATCAGAAATGAGGACTTTAGACAGTATGTTGCAGCTCCCTCCCCAAATCAGTGTAGGTTCATGCTCTGGAGGCAGGAGAATACTTCTGTGGTATTATGGACTATGAGTAACAAACCTGGCTTATCCAGAAAATTAATACACAAAATAGATAAAGATAAATTAACTAGAATATCATGTAGAATTCTTGTGTCATTACAAGTTCAGATAGCAAGACCGATATGAAGTCTCTAGTTAAACAGTATTTTCATACTGGATTTTTGAGCAGCAAACTAGCCTAGTATGTTCTACTAAGAAAAACCCTTTATTTTTTTCTCTAGCAACTTTCAGGGATGTCACTGAGGTTACAGTATTTGTGATGTACTTGTAAGAACATTCTTACATAACACAGATGGCTATGTTTGAATGATTCTACCATCACAAAAAAATTAAAAAAGGGAGAAATAATGGGAAATATTAAGCAAATTTAGTGTAAAGCTTCCCATGCTGTAATGAAATAATTATGGAGTATCTCTAGTTTGCCTTCACAATAAGTAATTCCGGTCACAGAGTTTGTGATCTAACAGGTGCTGCTGCCTATTAACTGCTGAGAAACATTTTCTCTGATTTTATTGGAACTTCTTCCTGGTACACGTGTTTTTATGCAACATGGAGATGGAGAGCTGTGGAATAGGAGCAAGCCCTGCAGCAAACAAATTTTACATAGCTCGGGTTCATACAAAATTTTATGGTATGTTAGCAGTTCTGTTTGTGTCTTTGAAACATTTCAAAATATTTTGAAATGGTATTAAAATCTCTGCCAAGCAATACATTTTAGAGATTCACACAGTCTGACAAACTGTAAAAAAATATTCTGAAGAATAACCTTTGATTCCAAAGGGAATTTTTAACTGTGCAAAGGAAATTGAAAGTATTTGATAGTTATTTGTAAAGAATTATGTCCAGACTTGTGAAGGATTTTAAGAGCATGATATAATGTAGATAAAATATTTCTGCCATATAGGTGTTTTCAAAGAATCTCTCAAGGATTCTTGACCAATCTCTAGTAATTGAAAAGACTGTAAAACTGTTTCTGAAGTACAACTGAAAACTGTTAAATGCATGTAACTGTGAACAGGTAAGGTAGGTCCTTTCACAAGCTTATTTCTCTAACAAAGGTTAGACTGCTCCAGTGCATACTACTTTTTGATACTCCAGAGGTGAGTTTTTTTAACATAGCATCTAAATGAACCGAAGCTTTCATGCGTATGAAAGAGAGAATAAAGAGGGTAATGAAGGAGAAGTAAACTCACTGTCACCAACTTTACTTGAGTTCATCTTCTTTCTCGCACAGGTGATTATTTTTGCTGAGTTGTTCCTCCAGTGGATTAAAGAAATGAAATACAATTTATAGAGGAAAGCAAAACAAAACATGGAGAGACGACAGTTTTCTGGAAATCAGATATTCACTTTTTTCCCCCCATCTCTCCATGGCTTTATCATGCAGGATACATTAGGCTTTTGAAATATAATCCACATAGATAAGAATTGGTGAGATCCATTCTGGAAGTTCAATATTAAATTATAAATACAACTCTGAGGCAGATGCAACTCACCTCCTTCTCTGAATGTAAAGTGGGATAGGTAAACATTGGTAAATGTTATGTATTTCAAAACACACAAAGTTTAATCAAATTACAGCCCTGTTTCACATTCTTTGGCTCTACTTCCAAGGAAATGTTCCTATTCTAACTAGCTGTATATTTATTTTAATATACAACACTGCAAAATATCATCTTACTTCTGTTACTTGCCTGAAGGAAATTCATTTCAAATATGAAACTTTTACACAATATTTATTGTTCAAGTATTGCAGCTTTTATTAAATGGGGCCAGAGAGGATGCCGAGGGATTTAAAGAGAGAATTAATAACAACCATTGCTAATTTAGGCTTACGCACTACTTTATTGCAAAAGCAAGGATGAAGATAGGAAACCAGAGATAATCCAATTGATACTAAACATTTTGAACCTATTAACTGTATTTGAACAAAGATTTTTAAAAAGAAGGCTACAAAGCTAAAACAAGACACATAATCCATCAGAGATAGCATACAAAATTAATCTTCTTTTTAATTTGTGTAAACATGTGGTAACAGTACCTGTTCCTCACCTTCCCATGATCTACAGTGATTTCAGTGAGATCTCCAATATATTAAAGACAAATGAAAACCAACTGTAATTCACAAAAGCTCAAAAAAGAGATTTCGATTGACAATTCTTTTAAAGTAAAAACACTGGAACAAGAGCAGGAACATGGGTTAAGTCAGGTTGGAAGGGACCTCAGGAAATCATCTGGCCCAACCTCCTGCTCGAAGCAGGGCCAACTCATGGTCAGATCAAGTTGCTCAGAGCTTTATCTAGTCTGGTTTTGAAACTTCCAAGAAAGGAGATGGCACAACCTCTCTCTGGCAACCTGTTCCAATGTTTGACTGCCCTCATCATAAAAGTTTTTCCTTAAATCCAGTCAGAGATACAAGGACTGTAACACAGATACAAGGACTATAAATTTCCAGAGTAAGATACACACTTAGACAATCAGCGAGGGTGAGAAATGAGTCTCTGGTTTCATTTCACAAATTAATGAAATAGTCTGCTATTATAATACCTCTGTACAGAAAACAGAAAAGGTGAAGAGAAACCCTAAGCTATTGGAAATCCATATCATTAAGGTCTGTCTGTCTTTTTCAGCAGACAGGGTGGATGCAGTCTTTTTAATTCAACATGTACATTCTGAATTCAATCCAAACTCTATTGGCTTTATACAACAACCATTTTGACTTAACCTATCCTTTCCCTAGTTGCCAGTAATTTGTTAAGGAAAAAAACCAATTTTGTTTCAGTGACCACAGCAGAACATTTCATTCAAAACCAAGAGAGGTCAATAGATTAATCTAAGTATCTCGTAAAAGGAATACGTGACTCTACTGATATCTGCAGGAGAAAAGAAACATTTGGTCCATATGAGTTTCAGCAGTACTCCTTACTATATAGATGATGCAGTAACAAAATCTCTACATGTAAATAAAGAGAAGAATGTTATGTGAAATAGATTTAACAGACTTCGACGATTTATATTTCATACCCGATTGTTGTCTTTGTTCCTCAGTCTGTCTGTAAAATCCGAATTTCAGAACAGAAAGCTAAAGCAAAAACAGATGAAGAGAAGGAGAGGGAGTCTATCTGAAGCATTCAAAAAGCACTCAGGCATTTGCAACACACATGGATCTAAAATGTTCTGATTTTATGAAAATACTGATGTAAAGAGAAAATATTTCTCACACAGTTGCCACTACAAAAATTATCCATGAGTTTTCCTAATTTAAAAAGTTAATATTTAATTTAAAACGTTCAAAGCAATCTGTAATGGATATCTTAAGTGAATAGTAACTGCTAGTTCATTACCACTTCTTTGCACAGCTCACATTATGCAGCTAATCTAACAGGCTCAGTTCTACTGCCATAATTTCTAAGAGAGCATCTTCCACATACATAATTCTGTGTATAAATGCATGTTTTATATACACCTTCCAAGCACCTTCCAAAATATGTTAACTAATTACATTTGTAGAATCAAGCACTCAAAAATTAGTATGTGCCAGAATTATATCGTTACTGCACACTTAAAACTGCAAATTACAATAAAGTCCAATTCCATGATCACACACCATTTTTACCCACAGGATCCCTGCCTCACTGATTACGGAGTTATTTAATATTTACTTTTAGCTCACCACACAATTCATGCTCTCATTTCTAATGAATTGCTTGCTATCTAAAAACTCCACTTAGATACAAGAAACAGTTTCTCTCACAAGGTTATCTGTAATATTCATCAGTGTAGTATCTGAATGGTTTACAAATAATTAGTTAATTCATCTTCATAGCACTCTTACAGTCCATTTTAGAAATAAGAAACTGAAGCACAAAGGTACTACACTTACAAATCTTCACTCATTTTCTGCCCTGCATTTGTGGTGTCTAACTGCATAGTACTGTGTAATGGGTTTACATGGCAAGGTTTTGGTAGCGGGGGGGGCCACAGGGGTGGCTTCTTTAAAAGTTGCTAGAAGCTTCCCCTGTGTTCGAT
>JAVKLA010000039.1:19509181-19525519 GCA_034782735.1 Sagittarius serpentarius | reverse complement strand
CGTGACAGTAATTGGTTAAGTGATCTCTCCCTGTCCTTATCTCGACCCACAAGTCTTTCGTTATATTCTCCCTCTCCCGTTCAATCAAGGAGGGGGAGTGAGGGAGCGGCTTTGGTGGGTACCTGGCGTCCAGCCAGGGTCAACCCGTCACATACTGCTACGCATTGTGTTCAAACCACAGTTCCCAGTGCCTTGGACTGCCAAAGAGCCCACCTCGACACAAACAACTGGAGAAGCCTCCCGATGAAGTAGGTCACCATCGCCTTTAAATACCCCTTCTCTAGAGAGTGAAGGCTATTACTGATGGGAATGGACTGCTCAGACACACAAAACATGTTTTAAACGTAGGTGTGGAAAGCAGCGTTGCTTCGGATCTTCACTGCCTTGCACCTCCTATCCCTCCTCACGTTTCTATCCTTGCGCCACTTCTTTACCCTTCTATGTTTAATTTAAGTTAAACCATTCCCTCCAGCAGAAAAAGTGTAAATTCCTTCCTTTTAGTTCTCACACTTGAAACCGTAATAGTCTTTCATGTTTAATGGCTTCAGAAGACAACAGACAGGTTTAGCAAGCAGGAGTTTTGCGGGACTAGAAGGTGCTTTTTATATTTTTAAATAATTTACTTTTCACTCACCCTTACAGAACATGTGTGTGATGAAACGTTCAAAGATATGTTAGCAAATTTGCATGACTTCTTATAGGAACAGCAAAGAGCATGTCCCTACTCTAAAATAAACTTACAATCCAGTTTCAAGGTCATTCTGCAAACCATGAAATTTTCTCTCCGTGGATCACAGTATCATTAGCAGTGTAACACTGTAAAATATCTGAAAATGGTGCAGTTTCTAAATTCTCAGAATCATATATCCATCCTCTCAGCCTCAAAACTGTTAGACTAAAACCCTCAAAAGTGGCGATTCCTAAACCTACTATGAAACCTAAACAGAATATAGCAATCAAATTCTTCCCCTCATATTCTGTGCAAGGCTTTTCTTATTTTTCTCATCATAATAAAATTCCTGCAAGAACTTAAAAATAACCCTCTATGACAGACTCCTTGCCATAAAAATTCTTCAGTGTGAATTTTAAAGTCGGCACCAAAGATGGAAACCTATCACAGAGGGTGTTAGAAAATTCACAACAAATGGAGTTACGGCTCCTTTACAAGCAGCTTGTGAATACAGCAGCACACATATATGAGTCCTATGGCTATTCTATGGGTGATTTCACACAAAGCTGCATAAAAACTGGCTGTAATTAATGGCAGATAAGAAAGACAATAAAGACATAATACTTTGCCTTCAATTCTGTATGTCAAGGAACTTCAATGACTTTATCAGTCAAACAAAAAGCAAACTTAACCCACCAGAGTGACAAGGTACTGAACTTCAAAGGAATCAAAAAACTTTTATTTTTATTATCTTATATTTTTATTAACTGAATAAGAACACAAGTGTCTATGTTTGTTTCTTTCTATTAACAATCTAAACAGGTTTAGTATGCAGTTACCAAAGGTATTAGTAATACTAATTATGTATCTGTTCTTTGTTATTTGTAGTGCATATTAAATACATAACATAATATAATGCAAAAATACACAGAAGAAATACAAATGTCCTTGCATTGAATAATTTAAAGATTACCATCATCGTAAGTCTACACAATGATGAAGAGAGCATTGAGTTAACTTTGTGGTAAAAACTCTTTATGGAACAGATAAATCTTATGTATTGAAAACTAGAACTGTGAGTTTTATAACAAAGCTGTATAAAATGAACTGCAGTAGATGACAATGACCTACATTAATTATTAATGGTTCTAATGACCATTAGCTGGAATTACATTTGAGGCATTAATGAAGGCATGAAAGATACCCCAAGCAATAAGAAAAAGAAAAGAAGACACCTGCACTTTGGAAGAGTGGTGTGAACTGCTCTGAGCTTATTTTGCAAAAGAAAAGCTGTACGGCACTGCATCCTGTCTTAGTCTGGGCACAAAATCTGTTATTTGAGGCCTCTGATTTGTAAAATCTCAATTCCTGCACTGGTTCAAGGCGTCTCAGTTTTTATTATTTGAAAGTCAGGTTTTAGTTGCTCCCATCTTACATAAAACCCACTCTTTGGTAATTTGCCTTTCCCATTCATCTTTCCAACTGCCATCCCCTTTTTCTTCCCTTTTTATCCCCTGTACTCATTGAATGAACTATTTACAGTTGCTCTCTGGGAAACAGACTCTCTGATTCCATTCCAGTCTCCAACTCTGCCTCCGCTCCCTGCACTGCACTGACACTGCTTTCAACAAAGTCTCTAATCACATCTCACTGGTTACACTTCAGAATCGATACTTCTTTTATCTTAACTGACCTGTCAGCCACTTCCGACACCCATCAGCCACTTTCTTTTTCCTGATATTTTATCATCATTAACTTCTGTGTTTCTATCCTCCACAGATGTTCTTCAAGCGCTTCCACACCATTTTCCTGAGGACAAGGAACACAACTCTGGATTTCATCCCCCCTTTTTCTCTGAACCCTGCCTGGGTCATCTCTCAAATGAATTCTCTGCTTTATATGACTACTATAGCCCCAAAATCTCACTCCTGTGTAGCAATATGCGCTCAAATCCCATCATCTCTGCATCACAGTTACACGCGTTGTCTTTACCTACTTAGAAAAATCTGAAGCTCTCTGATGCAAATTTGTGGATATCCAGTCAAAAGAACAACTTCAGCTTTTTTAAAGCTGAGTTTTCATTGTTCCCCAAAGCTTCTCCAAATACTTAACCTTTGGTGGTCATTGCCATTTCTATCACTGCTTCTGTTAACTCTTTGGTTAATACTACCCTATTCCACAGACCTATTGCACAAACACATTATTTTCACGACTCCATTCTCTTACCATTTGCAGGGACCTACTGACTTTTCTTCCACAGCACTAAATACAAATCTATCTTCACTAAAAGTCTTCCAGGCTAGGAATCATTCTCTAACAGTAAGAAGCCCGCTAAAATGGGCAATATTGAGGAGGATGAAATTATCCTTATCCCACTGCTCCACAGAGAGGCTAAGTTACGGCAGAAACAGCACTTTTACATGGAGCGATCAGTGACCTTTCAAAAGATCTGCACATTCTCTCATTTTTCCTTCCTCTTGATTAAGTGGCAGGAAGGGGCATATTTTTTTTTTTTTAATATGAACAGAAAATCACAGTAATGCATGAAAGCACATAAAAATGAAGTACACGCAGGTAGTCCTCTGCTACAATGTCACAAAAAAACCCAAACCCAAACCAAACAAATAAATGCCCACCACCAAACAGATCGGATTCTCCCCAGCGACTGCTAGTGCCAAACACTGCAAAAGCATTAAAAAATAAAATGAAACAGTGTTAAGCAACACTGATCACCATCACAGGGGATACGGATCCCAGCCCTCTTTAGGAAAAGGACTGTAAGGTACTCTTGTGTGCTGCCATTTTGTGACCCTCAGGCCAAGAATTATCTTCTGTGTGTATGTAGTTCCCTATGCAAAAAAATTCTCTAGATATTACCACAATCAAACAATACTGGAATTGAAATGACCAACAGCAATTATAAACTCTCCTCTTACATTACCACCCCCATTCCACAGCCTCACTTTGGCTTTGTGGGAGTTTTTTTCCTAATTAGACTGAAAAGAATTCAGTTAAAACTGATCTACTGTTCCAGCATCCCCATCCCAACATGTCAGCTTCTGGTTTCCCAAGAAAAAACTAAAATATTCAGGATGATCAGACATTTTCCATTAAAAATGTAGTTTTTCTCAGTGTTCAGTTTCCTTCAAAAAGTTTCAGTGACAAATTTTAAGCAAGTTATAACTAACTCAGAACATGAATGAAGCACATTCAATGAAGACTGATAACCTGTTCCCTTTAAAACTTTCTAAAAATGACGTGCCAGTTCCCACCTTATTAACATTAACAATACATTTGTATTTCTACAAAAATACAAGAGAGAAGTCCTATGCTTCTGCTGATTAAAATACTTTCAAGAAGTACTCTTTACAAGCATAAACTTTCCTTCTTTGATGATCTTCTAGTCTGTCATCTTGTATATATGGCAAGTTAGAATGGGTGGGACCATACACAAGTTTCAGACATTTACACCTCAGATCGTGAATCAAAGTGCTGGCACTCTATAACGAAAGATCGATAGTGTTTTTGTAGGAAGACCCTATAGAATTTTATAAATAATGAGCATTCAGTGGAATGTGCAGGCAACAGAGAACAAATTACATTTTCTCCAGAGGGTTTTTTAAAACCACACCTCAAATGTGATAAATGTAGTGTGATGGAAGAGACTACAAATGTTAATACACTGTGCCGTGTAAGTGTTCAAAAATTAGAAGCCAGTGCATTTACTTTCTCCTGTTTAATGGTTAAGCAATCATTTCATCAAGACATTTTCTCTTGTTACAGTAGCAGTGGGTCATGGCTAGCATTTCTCAAGATTTTACAGATGGTGGCAATACATAATCATTTCTCTCCCTTTTTTTTTTTCTCCCAAAGGTGTTGATCAGGATATTTTAACACACTTGTCGTTCATTGAAATGCCCTGCATGTGAAACGTGTAAATACCTTCACAAATCCACTACACTTTACTCTTAAGTAATGAGGCAATACTGTCTTTAACTAAGACACCACCTGGGAATCACAGAAACAGCTTTTCTTATGGAGTTTAACTTCCTGCTCTTAGGCAGGACTGCTGTCAGAGACACCGGCACTTAACCAGCTGCCGAGTACAGTAGGGTGCTGGGTAGCACCTCTTACTTCTAATGGCTGAGGATATAGGTTGAACATCCTCCCTTACTGCTAATCTGTAGCTCTCTGCTGTTGCCAGCACTGCCACTGGGAGGTATTTGGGATGACCATAAACACAAAGTGCAAAAAGCTTGCCCTTTCTGCCTCTCTTCTGCCTCGCAGGCCTCACCACCTTCCTCTCTCTTTCCTTGGTACAAAAGAATCAAGCCTTGACCTTGCGCTGGTCCCTCTTCTCTCCTCTCACTAATGATGCAATATTCCAACAAAGGAGAAGGGGACAGAAAGAAGAATAGAGCTCAGCAGAAATAGGGATAGAGGCAACAGCCCAATTACTTCTTCACAGGTAAAAAGTTCAAGCAGCAGTTATGCATTACTCTTGAAATGATCCTTTGAACCATGAACACCGCAAGAAGCCTTGACAAAATGCCCAAGTATTGTAACGCGAGGCTAAAAAACAAAGTCTGATCCTCCAATCTGGGCAGTAATGTCTGGCTTAAGGATTTTTCCTTCAATGTTTCCCATACAGCCATCCCAACATACCAGTAATAATCACTCTTACATCTCTTAGAACTTGGTCTTAGCAAATACTTAAGTACTCAAGCAGGAAGGGAACACTTGGGAAATAAAAAGGCTCTTCTACCATTTCAGTGTTTGATTCAACTACTGTCAGTTATTAGTCTAGAAATACAAGGGTTTCCTCATATTCCCTTCTATGCTCTCTTACTTACTCTAGAAATGCAAGATCCTGTCAAAAGGGACAGGCCACTTGCTAATTACTGCATGAGACTGCTATTTGCCATTTGCTGCTTTCCAAGCCTATGTGGTTTTGTCTCTCCCTCGCCGACTGCATGCCTCTCCCCCATTCTGCATTAGGAAGCCTGGCCCCGTTAATCAAAGCCAGACTTGTTGGCTGAGCACACATTAATACCAGATCACTGACCTCCAGGACAATCCTTCCAAGTTCACATTTTCAAATGGCATTTAGAAAGAACTAGTTGTTCTCTCTGAGCAGATTTTTACTGGAGAAAAGCCTTAGTGGGTTATGTGAGGCATGCAGCCTTACTGGATTTTCTTTTCAGAGGTATGCTGCCAATCCAGTTTGGAGTGCCTTGCTCTTTTAAATACTGTCAGAGAGGTTCAGAGTAAATAATGGATGCCTTTGTATGCCACCATAAATCAAGGCAAATAATGAATAAAAATAATGTTCCACTTCATAAAGTTAAAGTTCTTTATACTCTTCTAATCAACTGTAACTCAGGAAAATATGAATGCAAAGACTAACTCCATGTCTAATGCATCCAGAAGATTTAAGCGGGGAAAAAAAAACAGCGGTAACCAATAAACAAGATTTACCTGATTGCTGTATGGCAATGTTATTTAAAGCACATCTGTGTTTAGAGGCTTAGAAGCAGTAGGGAACATGGCATTCTTTTCTTGGTTCTGTCAAGGTCACGATAGCCTTTATGCTCGAGACAGTAGTAGCCCAAAGTCATGCAGTTAGTTTTAAGTTATTGCAAAACATTGATGTTAATTCATCTAAAAGAGCACCTATTTACTTTGATTTATTTCTGGAAGGGACTTAGCCTACTTGGAGGCTGCAGTAAGTCAATAAATTTCATCAGCAGTTATAATCTCTTGGCATGGACTGAAAAGAAAAGATGAACTGACAAAACAGAGCGAGTCAGTAAAGTGAAGGCGCTAAACCAGTCTTACAAATCTGCCCATCTACCTGCCTCAGATAAAAAGAGACAGAGTGCTCAGTTTACCAGTTATGAATTTTGGTATCTTTGCTTTGCTAGTCAGTGTAACTCATGGGACCTTCTACTCTCCTCACATTTCAGAAAACATACCAAGCTAGATGTAAAATGCAGTAAGTTAATGAATTTTAAAATCAACTAACCCTAGCATAAGTGTTTTATAGATATATCTCTCTAAGTATATTTACACAGGGAGATAGATATATATGAAAGCACACACACTTAGCAATGGAAATATTTAAGTGAATAGTTTTAGTTCACTTATATGAAGGCCCAGGGTCTGCTTTCTTCTTATAGAATAAATTAAATTTTACACAACAAAAAATATCCAATTTACTTGTGAGTTTTTGGCCACATATTGGCAAACGTAACTTCCCCCCCCCCCCCCCCAACTTTCTATTTTAACAATAGCTGTCTGCCAGTCCCAAGATTTCCAATCTAAGGACAAAAATTCTCTTCTTATGAGCGACAACAAGCTGAATGCTCTGGTTACTTATCAAAGTATTTTGCTCAGTCATGGCTCAACCTCCTCAGTCTGTTTTGTTCAGGATCATCTTGGGTTGAGTCATCATATGATTCCCCACCAAACACGCAAACAACCGAAATTTCTCAAGTTGGCAACAGTGCTCACTGCTATTGCGTGACAGTCATGAGACTCAAAATGCTTATGATATTTTCCTGGTATAGAAAAGAAAATTAAAAGATATCTTCAGTAGATAAATAACAAACAAGCATAGGTGTGATAGCACTAAGTTTAATGAAGAAGTTCAGGTTTAAAGGAACTACAAGACTCAAGGTCCCAAACCCTTTGAACACCGACTAGACCAATGAACAAGTTTCTGTGACTCTTCTATTTACGATGCAAACTGCACACATTTCTGCAACACTGCAGGAGAAACTGCAACAGAGAAATCCACAGGAGACACGCATTACAGCTAGATATCGACACAGACTTTCAACTGTTGCAGTATTATAATGTTTATCCATGTCCTGTGACAGAAAATTGACTTTACTGTTTGTTAAGTCCTGACTGTCTATTAACGGTTTTGCTTCTTAAAGCACTAATACTTAAGCAGTTACCACATGGATATGTTGGATAGATTAGTGGAAATGAAGGCAAGTCTTTCAAGGGATCGTGTCTCTATACTCTTGCTTTACAAATGCTGTTCTTTAGGACTGTCATCTTCAGCAGAACAGGAAATCGCATTTGTTTGATGGAAAATGAGTAGTAAAGGCACTAAGAAAGCAGTAGGGGAGTGTCTTTGTTAATGCTGCTATTACCAGAACAGTACTCAAAGAATTTGGGGAATTTATTTAATTATGTCCTGAATAATTTAGTTTGGAGCAACATGCTCACAAACACACACACAAAAATTTCATATTTTTAAACAAAAGCAACATGAAGAAAATAATGCACAGGAAATTCTTATCATTGTTATTACACATGGGGTTTGATATATATTATTTATTTTATCATTCTGAAGAGCCTGCAGGACAGAAAAACATAAGAAAGGGTAGAACGGAAATTAAACAGTTATGCTGATGGGCAATAAAATTCTATGTGGGAGACTAAAATTCCATTATTCCACAGAACAAAAATGTTGTTTAACCTTAAAAACAACAGCTCTTGCATATCTCGTCTCTTCAATGTAATCCAGGTCTAAGAGACCTTCACATTCTGTTCTCACTATCAGGGCCATATTCTTTGACAAGTTAGAGCACTTTACATCCATTTTAATAACTTTATACTACCAAGTACCTTTTGTATTTCTAACCAACAGCAATCAAATAAATAAAAAAATCCTACTGAGATTGTTAACTTACTGTGACTGTTCCAAGTTACTAAGGTTGAGAAAGATACTGGCAAATGAAGGTTTGCAAATTTTTTGTTAAGATTAGAAGCTGTTGTACTCAGCACACGAAGCTGGAATTACACCTCTAACAGCCACAATGATTTATCAGTGGAAACAAGGTCTTACAAATAAAGGCAGTAACATAGTTCTTCTCTACCTCTGACTTACTCTCTTTCTCTTCTTGTTCTAAGCAGTACACTAACAAGTGGACCCTGCGAAAAGAGTATCTGGAAATTCATCTGTAATTTTGTGGTAATGTTGTGGTTCTACTAGCTGAAAAAGTACTCTTTCTGCTATTTCCAGGGCAACTGTTCCAATATTTTAGAAAGCACTGCATGCAGACAGGGAAAGTTTCACCTCTCAGACAAAAATATGGCTCACATTTCAAAGCTGTATCTCTCCCTTAAGTGTTGAGTACATCCGTCACTCCTGAGAGTGCAGTAAAATTCAACAAAATCTATGTAGCTTCATATTAATAGTGGAAAAACAATAAATAGTCTCCAATTACTATTACACCTAAGAAATACATTCTTTCAGGAGATACTTTATCACTTAAAGCTGTAAGAAAAATATAAAGACATTTTAGTATGTGGAAGGAATGGACGCATAACATGCATGTGGCATGCCGAGGAGTTAATATATAGTAACTGTTATATTTAGACATTAAAAAATTATCTGCTTAGAACAGGTAACTAACCCAGTAATTATACATACATATTTAGGTTGGACATTTAGCTTTCAAGTTAATTACAAGCAAAAAAATTAACCTGGGGTGTCAGCAGGAAATTAAAAAAAACTGACGTGTTACAAACACAAAGCAGAGCAGTCTGCTTGAAGGCTCAGATCAATTTAATTTTTTAATCACTCTCTCACACATTCATTCTATTATTCATACTCATAATTTATTCATCCCAGGATGCACCTGTGAAACTGCTAGATACTGAAATTTTGGTGTATTAGCTTAGGAAAAGGTGGGATATATTTAACTCTGAATGTACATGAGAAATAAATCATTAAGACATTTATCTGTTCAGTTTTGAGTGGTATGTAGCTCTCAGTTTTAGCTAGCCATACTGGTATCAGGTGTTACCCCTTCCATTAAAACCTTTAAACACTGGAGATGTTTCTCAACACAAATATTCAAATTTACCAAGTACTGGATCCAAAGCTCCTGAAATTAAAAGTTCTCAGCTGTCTTTCAGTCAGTTCCTGCAATCCATAAGCATCACCAACATTTTATCCAAGTCTCTGTGTCTCTCAGAGCAACACAGGCCCTCCATCCTACTTACATCAGCTTACTGTGGTATAGTTACGTTCCTCTTGCCTATTGGACACAGCATAAACTAAATAGATTCTGGGGACACGTGCATCCCTCCCTGTAAGTTTGCTCCAATTCCTTTGCTTTGCTATCTGTGTTTGAAAAAAGGTAGCTGAGACGTACGTCACACCCCTTTCATTTTCCATATGCATTGGGTTGAAAAACAGAACATCAGATATGTCAATAAAGTAAAAAGACAGGCTAATTAGGCCTTTAACCCAAACCAATCTGCTTCAAGTGACATTTACTTTCAGTCTCAAGATTCTCATGCAATTTATTTGTGCAGCAATCACCTCCTTCCCCCCTCTCCCTGCTTATGCTCAGAATTCTTCAAATCATATGCCATTGTAGCCTGTATTTGGGATTCTCAAAGGTGTTCTGAGAGCGGTTTTACAAAAATCATGCCAAGGAAAGGCTGAATGCTGACAAAGGGCTTCTCCACAGTTTATCAAGAATAGATTTTGATGCAATTCAAGCCTATTATCTTTTCTTTATTCGCCACAGAAGTAAGAGATAGTAGACTTCTACCTCGTACACATCATTAGTCCCACTGCCCACTAAAAAACAGTTTAAGCTCTTCTTCTAGAATTCCTTCTCTAAAAACTAACTTCTGAAGAAAAAAGTAGGAAATGTCTATGGTTTAAACATAGCACTTTTCATACAGTTTGTAAATAAAGGCTTTAAAATGATCCTATTTCACAGCAGAAGTACGCTCAGTGCAGCAAATGGATATCCATCTGAGATGTGAATTAGGAATTCTTGGATTTTGATCATCTCTCAAAAATTTTTGATCTCCCAAAGGGGACATAAGTAAAAGCTTGGAGCAATTTGAAAATGAAGAGAGATAAATGTAGTTAATGAAGACTGGAAATAATTTCATTTAATTATCACATCTTATGTTTTGTCATTCATTAATCTTGTCAACTAAGTGAACCAATTTACCACTTTTTCCTTTTTTATTTGATATTAGAATATTTTGTTATGCTTATGCAGGTCCACTGCAGGTGGTTATTCAGTTTCAAAGCATTTACTGAACTACCAAGATGCAGGCTGCTAGCAACGATGGGAACAGCTTCAGTATTTCACCCTAGCCTACTGCAAAAAGCAGAAGGAGCCATCTTTCACAAGAATCTTACTGCTATTTAGTGCTCTTGCAGAATATGCTGACAAAGTTGAAGATCTTTGATCTGTAAGCTCTTTAGGTACTGTCATTATACAATTAAACAGAAGTCACAGAAGGTTAAGGAGATTTTGCATCAAGTTCTGTTTAGTCAGTCCCCTTTCTCTTGTACACTTCCAAAGGCCTTCCTATAAATAAAGATCAACTGTGCCTAGCCATTGTGGTAGCCAGCTCTGCAATTTCTTCTCTGGGGGAAGGAAACTACAGGAATCTAAGTTGAGATGTTATTTCACTAACAGTACGGGTAGGGTACCCAGCAGAGAGTAACGTGCAGAAGCTGAAAGTCTGATGCACTGTGCGAAGGCAGAGAACCCACCAGAGCCTAGCAGTTCCCTTTGCACAAGTCAGCATCGCTGTCCATGCCAAATATTAAGAGGCAAAAATGCAGCCAGAGGCTACTCAACTGTAATTCATTCTCTCAAGCTTTGCCACACCTGCCACTTAAACAGAGCACTTTAATTAGTAAATTTATCTGTCAACAGATTCTTTATTGAAACTACAATGTCAGTGACAGATCTGGATTTTCCATCCCTCCTTCCATTTGTTTTGGTTTTTGTTCTTCTTTTAACAGAAGGCAGTACCTTACAAATTTATACTACTGAAATGTTACTCAGAAACTGGGGTTAGCACCCAAGATGTGAAAGTACTAATTCTGCTTCACAGCTGTAATTAAAATGCCACAGGTGCACTACTCCATGGAGAGCACTGAAAAGCGTACGTGGAAAACAGATTATTGACCATTCAAAAATGGAATGCCCCGCATTTCAGTGCAATGAAAAAGGGGGGAATAACAGTTTTCCTCACCTTGTGATGTTGTTGTAAGAATTCTTTAAATATATAAAATAAGAAGAAAGGGGAATCATTCTTAGCATAGCAGAGGTATAAATTGTCTTTCACTTTGTTTACTATTTTCCATCCTAAATACCGAATTTCTTGAACGTACGCCGTGTTAAACAACTAATCCATTATTGCATTAATCCATTACCATGTAATGACACAATTAAAAGCAAATTGAGAGTTACTGAGTTACTATTATCCAGAAATGCATATTAAAGGAAAAGTGTAAACATTATTATCACAGATATTTAACATGTATGTTCATCACTCACACAACGAGGTTCAAGAATAGATCAAGAGAGACAGGTAGTGCTTGTTCCACCTGCTTAACTGACTTTAATTTTGAGTGCTTTTTAGAATATCAGCTTTATTATTCTCCGGATTTTTTTTATTTCATAAAAGCAAACCTCTTCAGGAATCAAGGGGCTGATTCATTCACTACACAACAATATCTGACATACAGCAAATTCTTCTGCCCATATAGCAGTGGAGAGAAATAGGTTATATTGAGGTGAAGGCTCAATATTCCATTACAATAAAATAATGCCAATACTTAGTATGGCCTTCCATCTCAAAGAATTTTAGGAACAATTATTAATCTTCAAACTTCGCTATGAACCTGCATGGACTAAGTGAATAAATTCAGTATTTCTTCCTTTTTTCATTTCCTGTGTCTCAGGATAAACTTAAAAATGGTATTAGTCTGGTGGAGAAGCAGACACTGTAAACTAATAATGGGTATTATTTTTAGAGGTATTTTGGATCTTGCAGCTTTTAAAGCAACACTACTGGAAGGCCAGAGAAACCCTAAGGTAGAAACAGTGTCCTCTATCTTGTTCACCTGACTGTCATATAATTTTGATAGTAAATACTGAATTATAAGAAAACTAATTATAAAAATGCCAGCACAGAAGATACTTTCATAATCCAGTAAAGAAAGGAAATAAAAATCCTGCAAAAACACATTCTTATTGGTGGGCTTTAAAATGTATAGATAATAATTTTTATTATTCAAGAACTAGGAGACTGGTAGGAATAATAAATAACCTGAGCTTTTTGTATGAGATTCCAAAGATACCTCCCACATTTTAAAAATAATTAACTGAATTTTCTCCAAATGACAGAACAAGCAGCAGTAGTTTTAATTTCCCTGAACTGTAACAGACACATACCCAACACCCAAGCATTATATTTCAAAGAATTTTAATTAAATCTATATAACAAAAAAGGAATGTTTCACATCTTAATTGAAAAATTGCCAGCTAGAGAACTGAGACAGAGAAACAGTCTGCAAAGCACTGAGATATAATTGAAGAAAAGAATAGATGAGAATATTTCAAATGGTCTCACTAGTCAGCAACTAGTGTAAACACTGCAATTCAAATAACGGCATTTTAGTGATTAAGAGAAGAACTAATTTCTATTCTATTGCTCTTTTGCTTTGAGAATTATACCTCATCTCTGAGAACTCCTGACTGAACACAAAACTTCATCGTATACTCTACCAAACCAGAAGGCTTACTGTTGATATAAGCACTTTACATGATAAGAGTAAGACGCCAGCCTATAAGCAATACGAGATAAGCAGGTATTTATGATCACTTTTGCAGCTTTTATCTGCATTACAAAAATCACCACCTTCTCAAGAGTCCTTCTGAAAGTATTTGAAAAGACAAGGGAAAGACTGGTATTTGTGGGCAGTTATACCAAATGAATGGTGTAAGAACAAGGTAACGGTTGAGCTTTACTCCATGATGTGAAATGAAGCGGTTAAGTTCTAAGATTTTGACATGGGAAACCTGCCAAGGCCAGATGGAAATCTCAGCTGTCACGAGCAGAGGTCATTCTGTCCTTCTCAGCACAAGGTGTTGCTGAAATCCTGTGTACTATTCATACAAGTTTATCATACCTATACTTTTTAATTAGCAGTTAAAATGATATGGGTTATGTTATATATTATTTTCTTGCTATTCATTGTCTTTGTTTGGTTCTACTTTTTAATTATAGAAGTCCACCAGAAATGCCCCTGAGGTAGTGCTGATAATCTAGGTTTATATTTCTAAAGAATTTGTTCAAGAGAAGCTTGGATTAGCCTTAAAGGGAATCTTTGATAAGCCTTTGTTCTTTTAAATTATTTTATCATAATGCAGCATTTTCAGAAAGGGCAATTCTTGCTGAATAGAGAAAAGGTTTATTGATGACGCATTTATAGTGGAGTTTTAATGGAACTGCTTCTAAAATATTTTTACAAGGTCTATTTAACCCTCTGAAACTATCTATAAACAACTCCAATTACCAGACATGCTTAATGTTGATAATGTTGTCCACCAGAAAAGCATACAGAAATAGCTCTTATATAACTAAGCATTACAGGGCGGTTTGTCCCTTTTTTAAAACACAAAATTCAAGGGTTTGTTATAATGAGCTGAGATAAAAAACAAGCAGCAATGACAGTTCAAGTGCTTCAAGTGCTGATGAAGATATACGTAAAATGATGAAGAAAATTTTAAACAACAGCACAACCAGTGGCACAGTACATGAAATAGTGGATTTAAAGGACAGCAAAGAAATGTTGGCAAAAACATTGTAAAAACTATTCCTAGTAGAAATAAGTACTAACAAACTGATTTAGATCTCCTGGAGTACCTTTAAGTCCTACTGTGTTCATCTACACATGAAATCATAAGATCATTCCTAGGTTTGAGGGGGTTTTTCCATACACTTATTTTCCTCTTGACTCCTCTGTAGGTACTATAGTACAATAAACTACAGTGTTTTTCTCAGCTTTCACTAAAATTGTTTTAAATTGCACTAAAACTCCTTTGCAACTTAACATATTTACTTAAAATGTTAGCAATCACTGGACACGTAATGAATGCTTTGAACAACGCTTAAGTCAGATTCTTGGGTTCTGTGAAAAATCTGAGACCAAGTGAAGTTGATCTCAAATTTCATTACATGAGACCTGACAAGTTCTAATAGTTCATCGTAAATGGCAGAAGAAAAATTTTGCGTTAAGAAACTATTTGTTGGTCACTGATGGTGATTTATTTACTTGATGACTAAAAATCTGCATATGAAGTCAGTGTCCCCCCTTCCAGGTGACAAGAAACACAAATCAAAGTTCTCTCCCTGTCCTGCTATCTTACAGATGAAAGCCGAATGAATGATTTTGAAAACCCACTGGGTTAAAGGAAAAAAGACAACTTATCTACATTAACCTATCCTGTCTCTCCTACCACATATTCAGTAACATAACAGCATGTTACTAATTGCAGTATGAAGTAAGTCTTCGTATTGTTAGGAGAGGAGGAGAAGGAAAAGTACTTTCTACAATTTGAAAAGTACTCACTAGATGCTCTCCTATTTTTATGCATTTTTTTCACCTTCCTTCTCTCCCCAAGCTAGGAAGCTGCATGGTTAAAAACCTAACTGAACACATAGGTTAATGTTTGTACTAGCAAAATCAATGGCATTTTTCAAAGGAATCACCATGTTTGAAGTATACTATACTCCATCTCCTCAGAAGAGGAAAGGGAAACAACCTGGGTGCAAAACCTTCTATTAGTATCAAAATTACTGCCAAACAGGTTACATACTTAAATCCAGCTTGTGCCAATTTGAATGTGTCTGATGGACATCAGGTAAGAAAAGGGAAGAAATTATGTCCATGATCATAATTATCTATCACAAAGTCATCAGTAAAGTATCATACCAGAATCAGAATAGGTTATCTTTAGTGTAAGCTTAGTATTTTCTCCATTATCAGTTTCATGCTTTCCTCTTTCTCCTTTCCTATACGAACACCTCTATTAGCATTTAAACAATGTAATAGTATGTTACAGTATTCCTATGTTTAAAAAAAAAAAAAAAAAAAAAGCGGTCAACAGTCTTCCTTGCAAACTAACACAATGTAACATTCTGCAGAGGGCACCCTCGGTACAGTTAGAACGGATCACCTTTTTCCACTGCATCTCTCCTTCTCCGTAACTTTAACTACATAATATTACATTTACAATTGTCAGAAATACACAATAGGAAAAAGGCTTTCTCTGATGGTAGCATTACAATGTATGATGTAGACCTGTGAAAGAGAACAAAGTATACCTATACAGAGTAGTCACTTTTCTTTTCAAATCTCATCAGTGCTTTTTGGCTTAGTAACTTATCATGAATTAATTTGCTGCTGAGAACTACACACTAATACTAAAGACAGTGTCTATCTGCTATCATTATTTTTATTCCATTTTCTTCTATATTGTTCCTTTGAAGGCTTCCATCTGTTCAGAGATACAGGAAGAAACTTCTACACTAAGTGAAAGGAGGATTGCAAGCAAACATGGTTATAGCAGCACATACCCTATACGGCCTAATATTAAGACTTTTCCCTATTTTAACAATGAGTTCTCATAATCAAGACAGGAGCTACTGTCTACATTGAAGGTGCAAGGAAAGACTCATTTAAATGTTATCAAAAAGCATATTCTCTCTGTACTGTCTTACTGCTGAAACCATTCATACCCAATGTACTGTTCTTTCTGCTGACACAGCTGCTTCTTTTCCAACAGTACTGCTCATATGACCTTTTTTCTTCCCTC